>VZTO01018135.1:31170-44481 GCA_013400615.1 Syrrhaptes paradoxus | reverse complement strand
GAAATAAAACATCTTTATTTACCCCCTGTGAAGTGAATGCTGTGCTGTGTATTGTGGGCACAAGCTCTAAGCATGTTGGGTATTTTTGGTATGGCAAGAAATCCCAGGAAGAGCTTTTATTTCATATCTGTGTGTAATCAGAAGTAATTTAAATCTGAACTGCATGTTGAATAAAATACCCTGCTCCCACCAGTTGAAGAAACAGCACTAAACAAAAGTCATGTTAACAGGTATCATGACTGAGCTGAAAAACTCAGTGACCCCACACCTCTTTCTTAACAAAAAAGTAACTGAAATAGTATGTTGCTTCTATATGCATGCATGCGTAGTATTTCTTGAGGAAAGTGTTGCAAATTCTGAAATTACTGGGGGATGAAATGTTTAGCTCTGACAAGAACAGGTGCTTAATGATCATCTGCTCCACTCTTTTTCTTAGTAAGCTAAAACCCCAGAACTAAATGATTGATGTCAATGATGATTGAGAGCCAAAGTCTTTAAGTTCCTGCCAATAAACATAGCCTTTCTAGGATTAGCTATGTAAATAAGTCCGTCTGTTTGCCAACAGTAAGCTTCAGGTAGGTCATGATATAGTAAAACATCAATATGCTTCCAATTTGCAGAGCTTAGATGCCAATATATTTAGTTGCTCAAATTTAATGCTCTATTTATTGAATGACATGTTTCTAAAAATGTCTGAAGCAGTGTCTTTCTCTCTTAACAGGGCAATAAACGTGTTCATAAGTGCCAACCGACTAATTCATCAAACCAACTTGATACTCCAGACCTTCAAAACTGTGGCCTGAAAACTGTATATGTTGGGAGTTGTACTTTTCAATGGTGGATAGGGTACCTTTATATGTAAATTTTAAAGTTTTGACTGTATAAATTATCAGCCCCTCTTGAGGGGCCTAATGCAGGATTTTGAATGGGATTATTGCCATCTTACACCATATTTTTGTAAAACATTGTAGCTTAATCATAATCTTACAACGAAGATTTTGCATCACTTTTTGCTATTATCATTCTTTTCAGAATTATAAGCCAAAAGAATTTACGCCTTAATGTGTCATTATGTAACATTCCTTATAAGAATTGTAAATATTTGGTGTTCTGTTTCTGACATTTTAACTTGAAAATGGAAAACTGCAAGATTATGTATTTAACAATATTGGTGGCAAATATTCAATAAATAGTTTACATCTGTTAAACTGTCTTTTTCTATGTGAATAACAATGCATAACTCATCTTTCTAGAACTGCAGAACATTCATTAGATGGAAAAATTAAAATTCTTTGGGTGCTTAAAGCCACTGTCAGTTCAAATCATTATAAAATGAGGGTTTTTCCTTAAAATATTTTTGGCGAAATAATAAAGAACCTCAGAAGTGAGGTGTGCTCTTGTTTTTGATAGAAACTAAATCCCCCTTTCTTAATTTTCTGTTGGTGGTGAGTTAACAGGTTTTCTCCTAGACTATGCTGAGGTTTTGAGAATAGAATTACTTTGAATATATGCAGCTGACTATGCAGCATAGGGTGACCTTAAAATATTAAGATAAATGGGGTTTATATTGGTACCCTTTTGGGAGAGGAGAAAAGATAGAACTCTTTCAGGTAGCACTAGTGATGTCTATACTATGCATGCCAGTAAGGCAATGTTTTTTTTTCCAGGCATTGAAATCATAAGAGACCTCATTTGACAAAATTTGTCAAAGTAGATGGTTAAGAACTGCTGATGGACAGATTTAAATTTTATCATTGTGATTTAATTTTAATATTTCACAAGGTCTAATTAATATTTTGCATGCTCCTTTGAGGTGCACCTTGAGTTTATTTTGAAATAGAATTGTTACAGAATAAACTTCTAGAAGTCTTCAAAGTACTTACATGGCCATAACTAGCAAGGTTAGGGAAGAATGTGAAGCAGCTTATAAAGCTGCACAAACTGTTGTAGGAGGATCAGGTCAGACTGAAGGGGTACAATTGCTGTTGAAGGGGCACAATTATTGTAGAACTATTCCATGTTTAGGTATAAATGATGAGGAAAAAGTATAGCCAGACTTTTCTTGGACACTGGCCTGGTGCTGTATTGCTCATCTGGGGCAAGTGCCTTATCGAGAGTTCAACAGCTGGGTCTCTGAATTTGGTTATCTGCTTAAATGGTCTAAAAGGGGAAAAGGCTATCTGCAGCCCTCCAAAATAGCAGTGAATGTTCTGCCGTGTATCTGTGCATGGAAATGTTTCCTTGATGAAAGCACTGACTGTAGTGAAATATAACAATGTGAAGGAGAGTATTATGTAAAAATGAGTTCTTGGGAATGTATGTTGTGATTTTCTTGGTTGCATAAAGCTTTAAACAGGACATGGTCCTTAAAGCTTGCTGTTCTGGCTGTTTGCTATTTTGACAGTGGTTTTTTGTGTTTACTAGCAATTTGAGCGTAGTAACATGACAAAGGGATGCATATACAATTTATAGTTTAAACTTTGTTATTTATTAAAGCTTAGCATGCTAAACTGTCAGTTCTTGGAAAGTGGTAGAACAGAAGCAATGTTAGCAGTTACAAAGGAGGCATCCTGCCTAACTTTGTATTCTGCAAGTAAAAAGGCTGAGTAGTCTTCTTTGTGGATGAGGTTAACTTAAGTCCTAGTACCAAAGGGCTTAATGAAAACAAATTAGTTGGGTAAAAGGAAGTCACCCAGAGTTTGATACTTCATTTGTCTTGAAAAGAGTGTTTAATACTGGGGAGATTGTACCAGTGACTGTAAGGAGAGAGATGAAAGCTTTGGTTATGCTTTGTGAATTGGAGATAATTCCAATAAAACTCTGAGGTTTTTTTCTGTCCTCTTGGATTGAGAAGGGACAGTAGCTAGTGTTGGCAATCCTTATTAGTTGAATGATATCATGTTTGTCTGCAGGTGTAGTGAAAAAAATAATTTATTACTTGGGTCCCAAACAAGATGCTATGTTATGTCCTGCTAATTGATTCCTTGAAGTTAAAAATCAGAGAGGCTATCAAGAAATGAACTGTTCCTGTTTATCAGTTATTCCTCAAACCTTTATTAGGTAAAAGGCACTAAATATCAGGCTAAGCTTCAGGTAGTCTGGACAGTGTATTTTGTTTTACCTGTAACTTTGTGATTTATTTTTGTTACCCTTGAAAGTAATGGAAAATTATTCATTGTAATCAATGTCTGGTAATGGGAAAACTTGAAAACTGATGTCTTCAGGTCACACTTTCCATATCTAGTAGTCTCACAAACTTTATTTTCCACTGAGTACATGCTGGGGCATATGTCTGTCAAATTTTATTGTGGTTTTGCACTTTCTTATTTGAGTTACCTGAATAGCAGAAGATAAGTTTCTCTTAATAATTTCTAATACAGCAGTTAGTGTTGCAAAACGCTATTAGAAAATTTCTGCTGTGAATGTAGGTTATAACTGATATAATGTCAACATACAGAAAAACAATCTAATAAACAAAATAAAACTTTTTATATTTGTTAATGAAGCAAAGTAATGTCTTTATCACTTGTTTTGATCTTTCTCGGCCTATACAGAAATGAAGAAAAGCTTAGATTGATTTATTTCTGGTTAGAAGCTTCTTGTTTTAATACTGATAAAAAGTTTTGTTTAAAAGATGTGCCAAGTCCCCAACTCAACATAAGCTTTATCTTGAGCTGACATAAAGTGGTATGAAATTTCACGGTGTTCTAGTGTCAAACTTCCATTTATCCAGACAGTAAGATGAAATAGTAATAGTCTTGATTAAGCATTATCTTTTCACATGATCTTATCTAGATTACCACTCAAGTGTTCCTTAATGTTCTTTCTGGATTTTTCACTGTATGTCAAGGGGAGACATGTCTTGTTTACTCTGCAGGTGTTATCTGATCTCTTTATTTTGCAAACAGACTGTGTATGCATCTCCGAATTGGGTGGGGAAGGAAAAGAAGGTTATCTAGACAAGCTTGTCACAAATCGAAGTTTTATATTATTCCATTATGAAAGGGAGACAAAATAAATGTAACTTAATGTGTGCAATACCAATAAACGGATTTGGCACAGCAGTGAGTATCATTTATCTTTGGAGTAGGTGTAAACTGTTCTGCTTTGCTGTGCTCAGCCTGGCTCCTCTTCCCGCAGGACTAACCAGTGCCTCCTGAAAAAAGGTATTGCAGGCAGTTCCTACTTGTGAGCTGTGCGAACTCTTCTAGCTTTGCATAATAATAATGATTCAGTGCCTTTGTTCACTTTATCATTTTTTTCACTCTACTGTTTTGGTTTTTCTCATACTCTCTAGGCAGATGTTGCTTTCAAGAGATCAGTAGGAAATGGGCTTCAGGAACAGAACCACTTCTTAGCAGCAATCTTAGTGCTAAAAAAATAGGATTGAAAACATGCTTCTGGGTCATCAAGTTTGGCTTCCTGTTGCAGAAGTTTAAAAGTACTGTATAATGTTGTTCATAACTCTGTCAAGTTCTATTTTAAAGCCAGCTTCTTTATCTTCATTCCTCTTGTTAGGTGTAATTGAAAATGTCTGAAAGAAAAAAAAAACCCTTCAAATATTGAAGTTTAATATGCTGTGTAAATTTAATTTGTTGAAGAATTCACTAACCTTGTCCAAAACCCATTGTTCTTTTTCCCTCTTCTTCACTTAGTCTTGGGATGAATTCTATGTCATCCTGGGCCTTATTTTTTAAAGATAACACAATCCTATGTTTTTTACCTTCTCTAAAATGAGTAGAGGTATAGGCAATGCTAAATTTTCTCCTTTGAGGCTGAGAAGTTTTTTTTTCCTTGTGCTTGTAACACAAACTTGAATTTTGTAAAAAAAAATCACTGGAGATGGTGTCTCCAAGGTGGAGGAGGAGAGTTTGGCTCATCTAGAGATTTCTGTGGAAATGATATCCCTTAGTGTCTCTATGCCTTTCTCCTGCCTCACGGTTTGGTTATGATTTTGTAGACTTAGTGCTTGATTTCTCAGACAATGCAAAATGCCTCTGACTAGGTACAATGCATAGCGATTGTCTTCCTGGGTGGCATGAGCATCTTCTCCATAATGTCTTAATTTGTGCTTTTCCTCCTTCACCGTAGCTCAGATGTGGCTGCTCTAACAGGTCAAGCCGCAGCACATCGATGCTGCAGGGTTTGTAGGCAGCACAGTGTTATGCCCAGGACTCATGGTGGGGGAGAAAAGCTCTTCATTAGGTATTTACCCCAGGATTGATTCCTAGGTGATTGTGTGTGGTTCTCTTCTCAAATTTAGCATATATTCCATGTTGCCTTCACAACTATTTTTGCGAGATCTATGAGAGTATATGGCTTTTCAAATGCCTGTTGTAAGGATGAGGAGTGCAGGTTGGCGATGTTTGAGGTGCAAGAATTGTTTGTGCCTGACTGTACTTGTCACAAAAAGCTTGGACTGTGGTAATGATACCTGGACACTATCAGAGTATACAATTACAGGATAAAGGGTTTAATCTCTTGCCCCCTTCTGCAGCTGCAGTGGCAGCATATGCAGTGAGAATTTGAAATTTTGGAGTCTATTGTTCCAGAAAATGTGTATTGTTGGGTAAAATTATTTTCATGAGAAAATTTCAGTTAGAAGTTTGTGTTTGGTTAGAGTTTGCTATTGCTATTTCTTTACAATTTGTTTCTTGCTGCTCAAGATTTATAGGTGCTTCCTTTTTTTAATGAGTAACCAAAGAAGGCCGTGGAGGGAAGTTCAGTTGTTTTTGTAGGAACTGTTGGGGACTGTGACACTTGTGAGCACCAGGAGGATGGGAAGCAAAAGACTGAGTGGTGGTGTGGATATTGATCTCTTTTTACCCTGGAGACACAAGTGTTCCCAAGTGTGTGTAAGAAGGAAATGGAATTATAGCATTAAGTAATGTGATACTGGTGGTAAAGCAAAATAGATTTTTCAATTGGTGATTTCTATTGCATATTCAGATCTGCTATGTAAATTTTGTGAATTTGCATTTGGTGTCACAGTCGAAGGGGTCATTGTACCTGATGGATGTAATGATTTCAGAGAATATTTTGTAGTATTTCACTAAACTAAAAAGTTTATAACCCTGTATCTAAATTAGACATCTTTGACATTTTATTATTTCATAATTGTAACTATGAGACTTTTTACAGCAGGTAATTGGTTTTTTCCCCAAAGCTGCATAAGTCTCCAAGGCCAATTGATGGGTGAAATAAAAGCCTGAGTGCCTAAGTTTTAAAATAAAGAGAATCAAGTATGAGCTACAAGTATAAATCACTTAAACTCCCTTTTTGCTGCTGGGTATCTAATCTCTGATGGAGCCACAGTGAAAAATGCTGTGGCAGAATTTGAAAGCAGACTGAGTTATAACCTTTAAGAAAATGCAGGACACTTTCATGGTAAAGTGAATTTTCTAATTAAAATGTTAATTGGAAGGATTTTGCCTTGCTTATCGAGGAAATGTGGTAACCATTTTTCACTGCTATTTGCATAGCCATGTGGTATTAATAATTTGGTGTGGTTTTCTACATCTGCCTAATGAGTGACAAACAACAGAATTTTCTGAAGTGGTTTGGAATGGGAGGTCAGAAATTCCTGTCAAGAGTGTAACGCTGTAAGGGTAATAAATATTGCTGATGAAGGTTAAGAAGCAAAACTCAATCCTAGTTGTAAGCTTCCTCTGAATCTAGCCGGTCACTGCAATGGCTGTGTCTAAGTACAATTCCTACGTGTGACACTACAGCTGCAGGCACATTGCAGCCCATTAACCTAACACTAGTATTTAGGGAGCTGTGCTGCTGATCAGAGCCTTGTCAAGTTTAAGGCAGATTCCTCTGGAGCCTCATGAAGAGCGTTGGTTGCTGCAGATAGTGGGTAAAATCCTATCTATGTCTATTTGATAAGAATTCTGAAGTTTAAGGGGCAAAGGAAAATACAGTTGGAGCTGAGTTTTACTTGCATTTTTTACATGGTTTTAAATATCAAAAACAAAGCAAACATTTAACACTAAAACCTTGTGCAAGTTGCTATTTTCTATCAGAAATACATGAATGAGAACTGAGATGCTCTTTTCAAAGAGAAAACAAATGTCCACATTACCAAGACACAAAATCTAGGTATGGGTGTTTTTTTTTTCCTTCCAACATAAGAAGAGTTGTTGTTATAATGAAATACAAGCAATAACAACTGCTGATGATGCCGAAGTAAGTGAAGGTCAACCTGTTGACCCCTTTCTATCTGGAGCTTTTTCTCATGAAAGTACAATAATGCTTCTGTAATTTTCAGCCAATATATGGGAGCAACTTGCATTAGCAGAATAATGCGTAAGAAAAATACAGCTGAGGTGCAAAAAAAAAACCTGTTGTAATCATGTCTGCTAGACACAAATTAAACAGCAAGGCTGACACAGTGGAATAATTAGAGATCAAACCTGCCATTTGGCCAATTCTCATTTACTGAGGTGTCAACTGTGATGGGTAACCTTGTACCAGTGCTTCATCTGCAAGGACGCAGAGCCGAGTGGGACACGCTCGCTGTTCTCGTGCTGACTTTACTGGGGGAGGAAACCAACAGCCCTCCCCGATCTGAGCCGATGTTGCTTTGTCGATCCAATTCTCGAAAGAGTCAATGAGCAGCCACCGTGTCTTCCTCCACATAATGTACGCTGCAATTCTCAAATCTAAGAAGAATAGGATGCAAACCTTCCTGACTGTTTATTTTGGTACAAAATCATTCTTTATTTCTATAGGTCACAGATCCGTGTCTCAGTATAGCTCTTGGGTTTAGAGCCAGCACCTTTGGTCTCTGGGTCCAGGGTTGTGTCCACATGGGTCCCCGCTCCGCCCGTAGCCATTCTGTGTATGCTTAGCTCAGGGGCATAACTTTCTGTACAGACTTCTTATTTGTTTCCAGACTCTTCTGCTCCTGTAGCCTTTGAGGCTGCTTGAAATGGATGGAGTTCATCTGTACAAGGTACACCTACGCGCTGCCATTTATTTTCATAGCAGCAGTCACTGGGCTTTGTTTTGTGTGCTCACACTGCAAGCTCCAATTTCAGTTCTTCTCCAAGCTATTAGTCACTGTCATTTGAGCCTAACTTTAGGAACAAGTGGAAAAGTTCATCATCAAAAATACCTCAAGTAAATGGATTTTACTAGGGGAATGGTCTGGCTGCAAACTACTGTCTCTTCATGTCTGGATAGTTGGTCTCTTTGAATCAAGTACCTGGAACTAAATTTTAGGAGTTGGCAGCTTTGTGGGTTTTCTGACTTCTTAAAAGCTAATTCAAAACCTGTACCTTCTGCTACTTGTGTGCCTTGCAGGCAAAATTTCTCGTCACTTCTATATTTCCAAAAAGCCATGTGGAGGAGAAAAATGTGGTAGAAATTAATGAAAAACTTGGCCTTTACATTTGCTTTCTTGACATCTGAAACCTATCCAAACCAGTAGGTGTTAGGTTTGGGTTTTATTTGTCTGTTTGTTTTAGGTGTGGGGTTTGTTTTATTTGTTTGTTTGGGGGTGGGGGTGTGGCTACTCACCGCAGTGGAAGCCAGATAAGATTTTTGGTTGCATGTATTGTATACGCTTTCTGGTTGTTGTGATGGCATTGCTTCTCTTCTAATTGCCTTTTACTTTACTGTTGGTAGAGTCTAACTGTATGGTGTGCACATTGTAGACTATAGTGTATTAGCATAGCTCAGTGTGTGGACAGCTTACATGTGGGTGGTTATGTTTAGGCTCAATTGCAAGGCTGTCACCGCTTTGCTGAAATGATCTCTCCTTCCCATGAAGCAAAGGAGTTGTAAAAGCTGGCGCGTATCTCAGATTTTTGTAGCTGAATTAGCAACAGAAACCAAAGAGGTAATTTTGCATTTCATTCCTGAGCTGTTAGAGTTCAGAAAGCCAACACGCAATCTCCATCTCTCGGGGATGACTGGACGAAAGAATTCATGCTATCTGCAGTGGGACAGATATCACCTAGAAAGACAATGCTTGAAATTCAGTAGCTGAGTATTAAAGTACGTATTGAAGTTTTCCTTACAAAAGGTGTGACACTAGAAGATAATTTGTGAGAGCTGCCTCTGTCAGTACTAAAAGATTTCTGGCCAGAGCAGAGTTGGAAGCCTGTTTCTGTAGGACACTGTTGGTGTAGGGAAATCTGTGCCAGTGTTAGAATGATGGTAACTCCTGCTATTGTGTCCTCACAGCCTAGCTTACACCTGGTGTTCGTATGCCTGTAGTTAATAAAGCTGCATCTTTGTTTTGCAAACACTGTATAACTGTAGATCCAAAGTATATCAACTTTTTCTCAGTGTGTAGAACATCACTCAATATGTAACTCTTAAGCTGAAAAGGAAAATCAAATCCAATATCATTTGGAGGTGCAGAGATTATTTGATTTCCTTTTCCGTGGATCAGTTGTTAGAGGGCCAGTTTGCTTATGGTGAAAAATCCCTCCTTTGTGCCACAGTGTTCAATATACAAATCAGAATTGCCATCAGTGTGACAGTTTTAAAATAAATATAAAACCCCTTTAATGTCTTTTAACCACCCACTGAATAACTATTTCCCATTCTTAATAACAAAAATAAAACATTTTTTTCTTGACACTGCCAGCAAATTTGTGGCACCCCAAGATTTATTTCTCATTTTAAATTAATGAAGTCAGATCCTATTATGTTGCATGTGACACAAGTGGAAATGCCTGCTGTGGATTGCCAGCCAGCATCCCTTCAACCCAGTGGGCTGCTTGAATTTGTACCTGTTCTGGCACAATAAATATCTCGGACAGAGCCTGGAACAACAGGGACATAGGGACATGGGGCCATGCCTATCTAGTCTCTATTGGACTTGTGCATGCATCTGTCTCATTTTTCTCATATTTCTGCTGTATGGCTGGCATCAGGGGTCCCTTTTTTTTTTTAAAGCAGTTGATCAGTTGTTTTGTCTCTAATTTCAGTGCTGTTTTGACACCAAAGACTGGGAAAAAACAAGGGTGGCCTTGGCTCAAAGGGTCGCTGTAGTTCCAGCGATCCCAACCTTTGTCTGACCTCAATCAACGTGCTTCATTTCTCCATGCCTCGGTTCCCTGTTTGTTATTTAAGGCATACACACATTGGGGCCCTAATCTCTGCTCCATTACTGTAATAATAATAAAATTTCCCAAGCATAAAGGAAAGATTTGCAAGCCAATGAGTCTGTCACATTTTAGAGTGCTGGGTAGTCTTTAGAATGAGAAACATTTTAATGTGAGCAAAGGCGAATCGCTTGCAGTATGGGAACATTTAAAAACTAGATGGTATCCTCTAAATATTTTAGAATTGAGGCAAAATAAATAAGTCAGTATCTTTCAGCTAAAGTGCTCAGATAATTTTCTGCATGGATTATAATGCCAGAAGAAAATCGGAGAAGCAAATATTGGGGGAGAATGGTTATAATTTGTAGAAGATGATTGTGTGGAAGGTGAAATTCTTTACTACCTCTTTAAAATGTCTGCTATATGTTTTCTTCCTGAAGAAGGAAAATGCCAAGGTATCTTAAACTGCTCATTCCTCACTGCAGTACAGTTCCCTGCAGCTCTCTGCTGCTCTGTGGGCCGTGACGTTATTTGGACATCTTACAGCCAACCTACTGATGCTGCCTCTGTGCCCTTCCTCTCCCGGCTTCGAGCAGTGGCATCAGTAAGTAACCCAACACATCCTCCGCTGAGATGATGCTGGCTGAGATGTCTGCTGTATTGCAGATGCTAGCTCCAAGGAGAGGAATGGAAACAGAAAAGAGGGTCTTACCCATGCTCCCTGTATGTTAAAATAGTTTTTATTTAAGTCATAGATAAAACTTCAGAGCTTCATCTTTTTTCTGAAGATCGAGAGCTTGAACAAGATGTTGTCTTTAGCATTTTTCTATTTTAAGAATACAGCAGGAATTCTTAATCTTTAAGAAAAATTATTTCAAGGTGGTATCTATTTCAAACTTGTTCCAGAAATACATCATTATGTGTTGTAATACTGAAAGTTGTCTGTTCAGAGTGGGGTCTTGTTATGCTTCATTTTGTGCTAGACAAATTAGGGGTGAAAGAGCTTGGAGTTCAAACCAGTGTGACTCACAGAATAGGAAAGAGTTTTGCCAAAGATCACTGACATAATGTAGAAATGAGGTTCCCTTTTCCCCAGCCTTTTGTCCCAACTATTGAATTATGTCTTTACTTATGACTTTATAGTCCAGCATGCTTCTTAAGGGGAGAAAGTCCTCTTGTTTGATTTCAGTGACAAAGACTGTTAGGACAGAATGTCACAGAAAAATCACACATAGTAATAAAATTTGCAGTATCACATTAAAAAAAAAAAAATCTCTTGATGTAAAGTGGTGGCAGTGAGGCACAGGCTGACCTTTGACTTCAAGCTGTGGTCTGGTCACACTCTACCTCTTCCTCATCCTTGGTTAGCATTGAGTGCTGATACCAGGGATAAAACTGTGGAGAACAGGGCAAATTGGCCACATTAAAGCAATTGATCTAATCTTTGTCTTCAGAGGCTATTTGCAGGAGATGGCAGCAATTCTGCCATACAAATTCATTTAAATATTCTATTTAAAAATTACAATTTGTAATTGAGACAAGTTGACCAAGGAAGTATGGAATGGAAAAAGAGGAAAGCAAGAGAAAGTTGTCAGAAGGGAAAGAAGAAAGTGTTTTCACATTAGGCACCTTGTAGGTTATACTTACAGACCCAGTTCTGAAGATATTTGGCACATACTGTCTTTGTGGTTAAATATGTGCTTATGCCAAGTTCTCTGGTTTTGCCTAACCAAGGCTTTAATACTGTGTCTCTTGAAAATAAAAAAATGAAACTGTGGTGCTTATCTTGGGAAATCATTGCCCTCATACTTTTTTCTCATGTGGTATGCATGTAGTAAATAACAATTGCTGTTTTTTCTCTTTACTACAGGCTGCTTCTAAGCAGCCTGACCACCAGTAGACCTGAAGATGACATTTTGAGAGGCTCAGCTGGAAGAGGCAGATTTTTTTTCCATATCTCAGTGAGTCAAGGCAGATTAGTTACATACAGAACATCTCTGGGGTATATCGTGATTGAAGAATGATTGTGGTCACAAAGTGTGAGAGCCAAGAGGAGGCATCCCATGTTTATTTTTTGAGAGAAAGTAGGTGAAGCATCCCCAACACTTCTAGAGTCAGGGACATATTTTATAATGACAATGGACAGTGGTAAGCTGACTTGGAAACGTGTGTATGTGGTTCTGCTACCTCAGTTCTCAGAGATTGCCTTGAACAGAAACAGAACCGAAGAAGTGCAGTTAAGGAGATCAAGAAGATGGATTAATCTTTTTGTGAAGAGAGATTAAGGGTTTGGTTTGTTCAAAATCTAATCAAGGTCAGAAGAGATATACTATAAATCTCTACTTAAATATTTGGGATAAAAAGAGAATTGCTTCAGCTAGAAGCTGGTATGGTTGTATGATCGAATTATTATGACTGCGTGATGACTACTGTTGCGTTAGCTACTAAAAGTGGGGTTTTCTCCTTATCTGTGGAAGAAGTTCTGTGTTCTTTTGAACACCTTGTAAGGAAAAAGAACCTTCATGGCCTTAAGGTGGAATTTGAATTCTTGGAAGACATTGTGTAACTGAGGAGGAGAGTTTCTGGGGACAGGAAATTAGATAAAGTCTATAAATACCTGAGGCTTATCTATACGTAAGGAAAGAGGGTTAAAAGCTATTGAGTGGCTGCTTCCCACACAAATATTTGCACTTTGCCCATCATGTACTTTTGCTGGTCACTGGTGAGGACCAAGAATTCACTTCTCCCCTTCTATGAATATGGAAATTTATTTTTATTTTTTAATTTATTTTTCAATTTATTTTAATTTTTTTATTTTATTTTTGATGTGCATGTGTGTGGCTTGGGGATGTTTAGGATTTTCGCACTTCCTAATTGAATCATTTGGCTGTGGCCAGCTAGAGACAGCGCTGGTGGTCCTGTTGGAGTAAATGCTTAAGCACCTGGATAGTGTAAACTCATTGTGTATGTGTGTATGCTTTACTAGAGGGGTGTAAGGCAACAGCAATTCACTGTATCTTTCTATAGAGGTCTTATAAACCGTAAATTGCTTGGAAGGGGTTGTGACCTGGAGCATGTGATGATTTATTGAACAGACGTACTGAAGCTCTGTTCTCATGTTAAGCTAAGTGAGCTTCTTCGACCACAAAAAACTTTTGGAATAAAAAGTGACACTTTGGACTGATTGAAACTAACTGTAAAAATGGATCAAAGTCTGTAGTTAGCTAGCAAAATAAAAGTGCAGATA
>VZTO01018135.1:12094-31140 GCA_013400615.1 Syrrhaptes paradoxus | reverse complement strand
AAAAAAAAAAAAAACCCCAAAGAAACCAAAACAACCAAGGTTACTTAGGTCAACACTTGGAAAAGAAAGTTCTACCTGTTTTAAAAAAATGTTACATTTAGAAATGTAATTTTTAGGCATTGATTTAATTTTTTAAAGTCTGAATTAAAACACTTATAGTAGAAGAAAACTCATGATTCAGCCTGAAGACTTTTTATACATCATGATGAGAAACATGGTTTCATTTTGTTTCCTTTTGACTTCAGGTTTCAGGCACCAAGACACAAGGTGAGTTATTCTGTCCTGCTGGCAAAGCATTTAGTTTGGATTGCTTAGCACCTTAGAAAATCAGAGAATATTTACATTTCATAAAGCAGAGATCCTCATTCTCGTGAGTGAAATAAGTTATTCTTCAAATATATCATTTGCAGTCTGGACTATCACGATAGACAGTGTAGACTAGCAGAAATAGCAATAAGAAAATATTAATAGAATTGATACAAAAAATAGTTGTGATTTTTGCACGCAAGTATTATGAAGCTGAATTTCACTTTATTTCTCATATTTTTATTTAACATAAAAATGAAAGAGTGTGTATTTATTAGTATAGAGAGAAATTTGTCATGAAGAGATGGGACTGTATTCCTAACTTCATTCTCCACTGTCCTCCCCTCAGCCTCTGCCCAAAGTGAATACGTGCTTCTTGCTAGTAGAGGACAGATGAAGAAATTGGAGTAAAATGTGTGCTGTAGGGTAATTGCTTAGGAGATTACTCATAAGATACAGAAGGTTCCAGTCAATTGCACCAGATCAGGTTGAGCCCAGCAACTGAAAATCGCTGCCATCTGACAGCTATTCAATAGATCATCTGAAATAAGTGTGTGGTCTCAGGTGTCCACAGCTCAACCTCCCCACACCCCCTGCCTCATTAGAACTGGAATTAATTTACACCCTTTGGAGTCTCGGCAGAGTGCCTGTCCCACAGAGAAGGCAATACCACTGTATATTCCCAAGGGAACTGGAAAGTATTGGAATTACCTTTTGAGCTAAAGAGAATGTATGAAATGCACTCATGTCATTACAGTTGTAGATTATAGAAAGTGGTGGCATATGTGCTTCATCCCTTCCAGTGGAATAAACACATCACAGAACATCAGGGAAGTCGCCAGAACTATCCATTCTGTCTTAAATTTTGAAATATATATGTGCCTCTTATGGTTTTTTTACAAATACTGATCTTTCTGCATCATTGTTACATGTTGGCACAGCCTTTCGATATTTATGGTGAGATCAGGACTGGTCTTCTGAGTCTGAATGCTTTTGCATCAACTTCAGACCGCTCTCTATGTATTTAAAGACAAGGCTGGCAATGATTATTATTTGAATGTGTTTTATTTTGTGCTGATAATTAAAAAGTACAGATGGGCTATTTTAAATACCAAAAATATTTTGGGATATCTTTAAGAACTGGTGGCATGGATACAACTCCAAATAAAGCTGTTTTGGCTCCCTGGTAAATACAATTTTAGATTTGTGAGCAACAGAAGACATACTGTAGTTATTTCCTTGCCCTTTCAGGGTCTCCAGGGTAGAAGAGGTCAGAGCAGATGCCTACTAACTCAAGGAAATTTCTGTATAATCCATTTTGTTGGAGGGATAGGTGAGTTATTGAACACATTATTTTTCCTTTGTGGTGGCTCTTCCATACGTGTTGTTTTTGCAAGTAAAGAGATTTGTTTCTGTAGCCCAAATTCCAGCAAGAACTCTTCTTGGTACAGACTGTACTGGAGTGCTTGTACATGAGAACTGCTATGAGCTTTGGTATAAAGCTTATGATGAGCATGAAGTCATTCTAACATTTGGAGATATATTTCTGACATTATGTTTAAAGTATTTTTGATAAAAATTCTATATTAGCTTTTAATTAGTTTGAAAATGGAAAAATATCTCATTGAGTAAATGAGAAGGCAGACTTCCTACTGTTCTTGTCAAAATCTTTTACAGAGAGTGTTTGGGTTTTTTTTCTTTTTTTGTAAACCTAGAGGTTTTTGGTAAGTCTTTCTAGGCTGAGGGATGTTTTGATGGCATTCATATATATTTTAAGATAACAAATGGAGTGGAAAAATGTGGTCAGGTGAAAGGACAGTACTGGCACAAGAACATATATAAATTGGCCTTGAATGATTTAGGTATGCAATTATCATTAGGGCAGCTAGTTTCAGTACAGCTGTCCAGTGGGAACCGTGAGAAGAAAATACAAACTATCAAACAAGAAGAAAATATCAAATTGGCATTACTCCATTTAAGTGAGGGATTATTAAATTTCTGAAAAGACCTGATAATAAATTGCTCACAGCATCACAGGTTTCAGCCCACCAGCTGAGGAGGTTTTTTCTAGTACCGCACCTATGCATGACCTGAATGAAATCGGAGGTAGAAAGGAAATATATCACTGAATCATAAGTTGATGAAAATTACAGGAGGAAAAAAATCCTCTCATGTCATTTAGTCCATTCCCTTGACAGCACAGAACATGAATTCAATCTTGCTGTTAGAGCTTTTTCTAATATTCAGGATAAATTGCCCTCATCCTTGCTGCATACCATTCCTCACATTTATAATCGTTGTACTGTACTAAACAGTTTTTTCTGTTTATGTTGGCTGCCTTCAATGACTCGCACGTTGTCACCCCTGATTTGTCACATACCTAAGTTGTACACATTTAGGTCTTTCAATCTCTCCTCATAAGAAAACCCCCTTCTGTCTCGTTAAGGAAAACAGCCACAGCAGTGATACTACAATGTGAAGACCTGCCAGACAGGGATTGTTCATTAGATGGGATCTCCATGCTGCAGTTGGTGCAACTACCTTGATAAATGTCCTGATTTGAAATTTCAAGGTTGACAGAATTTTTTTTTTTTTTTTTTAACTCCTCAAGTTAGGTCTTTCTTCAGCAGGTGCAAGTTATTTTCTTCACTGCTCTAGTTTCCTTGTTTCAATGATCACTAGCTTTTCTGAGGAGGAAGGCTGCAATTTTTTTTTTTCTTGAATGATCTTTCCCCCTCCCTCAAATATCCCACTATTGCAGTGAGCAGTTATGATTGACAGAGTATGTGCAGATTCAATCCCTTTACTTAAGATGTGAGAATTGCTTTTCATCTTGCTTATTATAAGATAACACTGGGGGGCCAGATCCCTGTGCAATGCAACCCCCAGGAGCCTGCTCCTGGGAGAACGTTTTGGTTAGTGTCTGGATGATGCTGAAAAACGATTTCTAAGAGTAGAATAAGACATTGTCAAACAACCAAAAATGAAATGCTGTGCTTTGTAAAACAGATGTAACTGTGCAGTTTTCAGAGCAATACCTGGGTTTTCCCCTTTTGAGCCCTACCATAAAGAAATTCATTCCATCTCAGCCTGTGCCTTTTCCCCAGTTTTCTCCTCTATGAAGTTTTTAATTTGTTGCATAGTTTGATATTATAGAAATTACTTCAACATCACTTTTAGTCAGATGTTCTCTGAGGAGCGTGACTTACAACACAGTTTAGTCAGAAACGAGTTTATGTCTTTGTTACAAACTGCAAATTACCAGGCTGGCGAAACACAACTTCTCATAAATGCCACTTACAGCCTTGCAGATTTGAGCCCTCGAGCAACAGTCAGGTTTTTAAACTTCCTCATTTGTCTTTCTGTATGGACTGCAAAGCAAAAATTAAAAATGCATTTGGGTTTTAAGTAGGAAAAAGAACATGGGGATTTCTCGGGTAGCTGTGCATTTTGATCCTGTCATCACTGTCCTGCCAAGTAGCTGTGTCTCTGTGGAAGAATAATTAGTGTATGTTATAAACATTAGATATCGGTGTTTTGCTTTGCTGAGTGAAGAATAACTAGCCCAGTAGCATGGACAAAATGGAGGTAATTTATAAGAAATTACTTCAGAAGTGTTCTTAGAAAGAACCAACAATAGTTTAGAAGTAGTGGCTCATAGTCCTTCACTCTTTCTATATGGATCCAAACGATATAAACTCCATAGCAGTGCAGTGTGCTTCACATTTCTTGGTCCATTCTGGAACAGATCTCCTACAGCTTTGATCCTGTAAGGCTTGTTGCTACTGAATACCTCACAGGATTAAACGTACCTTATCCAGCATGTTGTCAAGTGCATGTCCCTGCTCTCCATTAAGTCATATGTAATATATGCGAAGAACCCTGGCAGGTCTCCAGAAACACACTTAAGCGTGAATTCCAGCATGAGCACTTGGGACCTTGCAGGATCTGGCATCTCTGGGATTTACTGAAGCTAAATGCAGATCATTGTAGTCTGGGATCTTCACTAATAGTCTGGGTATCAGCCTGTAGGTGAAGTTTAATATTTTTCTTAATTATGTGCCTAGTTCTGTATGGATCAATTTCTTGATTATTTTTCACAGTTGCATATAGTTCTTTATTAAATACCTTTATTTCAAGTACAGCCAGTGTTATTAATATACTAGTGCTGGCGTGGAGAGAGAGTCTCATTTACAAAATGTTTCAGATTTGCCCAAGGAGCACGTTCTTGTTTTCCACTCTCAACTTATCTCAATTGTTATGCTAAAAATTTTAAAATGAGTTCTCTCTACTAATTTACCATGATTTATTAGGATGGCTGTGACTGTATTGTACCAAAGTTTCTTTTACCTGTATGCATATTACCCATCAGAGTGAATTATCGCATCAGTTGGAATGGAGGCTGAGACTTCAAAAGACAAACCAGCTTGCAAAAAGAGAAGATTCAGGTTGGAAAATAAGTTTGGTGAAATTTCAGGTAATTGAAGATGGAATTAAAAGAAAGAACATTATGTATGATTATGGTGATAATGTTTCAATTTTAAGATAATATATCAAGGGTGTCATCCGCTCATTCTCTGAGAAATGAGATAGTTCATTAAGTAACATTTCTGCCTCTTCTGGATGGCCTCTTGCAGATGGATTCAGGTAGATAGTTGGTGAACCCTGTTTGAAGGAGCCTGCATGTCGATTATTTGTCTGCATTTAGTTATGGATATCTTGCAGCTGTATGTTTGCAGGAATGCTACACAGAATAGACCCTCCACTATCCCTGCAGAACAGGCAGTTTTCCAGGATCTCTAGTAGTTCCTGCCGTAGACTTATTAAAAGCCCTTTACAACATGCCGAGTAAATATTGGCTTAGAAATTGCCTGTTCATTTATGTGCACAACAGACGACAATATTTCTGTCGAAGCCGCTAGTCTCTTGCATCAGCCCCTGTATGATTCCACAGGAGATTTTTACCGTATCCCTTCCTAACCAGTCTTACTGACTGCAAAGCTCATGTATAATATTTCCAGGTCTTTGGAGACCCTTGCAAAATGTAGGTCCGCCAATGCTGGTGTTTCAGCTGTTCTCTGATAACTCTAATTTCTTTCTGTGTGCAAGAGATTTCAGACATAATGGCTTTGCTTCCTCTCATTTGCCTCATTATAAAACACATACGTTTCAATCCAGACACATCAAATGAGAAAGGCAAGAACTGCAGGAAGGAAAATGAGCATGATTCATTCGCTGAGACATTGTATTGAGAGCAGAAGCAGGACTGATCGCAAAACCTGGCCTTTATCTGCTTCGTGACCTTGGAGAAATCACCTGTTTGCTTTTTTTCCCCTGTCCTTTGAACATGCAACGCATAAGCCTGTCTAGACAAAGACTGCGTCTTAAGAATAGAGGATGGGAAGGGCTAGCTGGGATCGCGGAGCTGATTCTCTTGCTGTCACAGGCACCTCTGCACGGGGTGTTTTGTTTCGGATGTCCCCACTGCCCTGCCTCACGACCATCGCAAGTCACAAACCTCTCTGCAGCTCTGTAGGACAAACGTGAAATCTTTTGTAAAGGAATGCAAAAGCCACAGAATATAATGTGCTGGAGTAGGAACAGGAATATATTGTGTATTCATGTGATGAATAATGGTACAACAGGGCCCTGGCTATTGATACAAAACAAATCACAATGGAAAACAGTGGCTGACAACTCTTTATAAAGCAAAACAAAGTGTGTTTAGTGGTAAATGAGGAAAATAATAAGCAAGGCAGACCTTCTGCAGTGCAAGCTATTAATTTCTGAATCCCATTCTGAAGAAAAACTGGAGATAATTGGTGATTTCTCTATTATGTTCACAGGTGTTGAGGATCTGTGGCATTCAGCACCAGCTGTGCATCCAGAAGATTGCTGGCTTCTTCCCAGAGATCTGAAATCCTGTTCTTCTCTCTATTTTAATGAAGCTCAGAGATGCCCCTTTATCTCATTTGATAATGAAGTGATGTTACTGGAACTGGAGCAGGAAAACAGTAGAAGGGTTAGAGGCAGCAGGAAAAAAGGCTTGACAGTGTGTCCTTGGAAGATTTCAGAAAGTTCAGAGCGATGAAAAGGAACAGCTCTCCTCTGGATAGGAAATTACCTCATACTGATATAGCCCAATTGTGATGTTTTGTGTTACTCCCTAGAGAAAAATATGGGCAGTCCACTTTTGTATTTTAGTGGAACGGGCACACTAGCAGAAGTCCTCCAGCCTTTCATTTTTGGAAGGGGTTGAGTTTCTGATAAAAGTTTTTTTTTTTTTTCCTTTTTTTTTTCCTTTTTTTTCAGAAAGATATGAAATCTTCCTGTGTCCTGTGCTTCCTGTCTCCTTTTCCGAGATGGTATAGAATCATAGAATCATCTAGGGTTATCTCTGAGGAAAGCTAGTCTTCATGTGGCTGCCAACTGCAAATGGACTTGGTTATAAAATTCTTCTTTATTGCCACCTTTCCGTATCCCTGAGGTTAATTCTGAAATATGCATGAAACATAATTAGTGCAGATCTGTTTCTGCCCGCACGTTTTACACAAGTGGCTCACAGTGGCAGACCTGGATGTATTCATACAAAAATGATTCAGTTAAATGTAACACCACTTGGTATGCAGCATGAGTGTTGTTTGTCTTCCCAGTACTTTAATGATGCACTGCAGTCTTTGGTATCGAAGCACTACCTGCATCTCAATGACGAGCCATGGTTGCTATCCAGGGGAACGCCTCTGATAACGTTTTCTAGAGCTCAGCCCCAACAGCATCTTTTATCTACTGCTTGAGATACAAACTTTAGCGCATTTTGTGTTCTGATACGGGGTGTCGTGACTTTTTTCATTACTTTGTTTGGTGCAAATGAATGTTTATAGCATGGCAGCAGTGCTACCATCTCATTAAAAAGATAAAAAAAAAAAGAAAAGAAAAGAAAAGCAGCTAGTGATTTAGTTTGCTGTCAGAGCTATCTATCTGTGCCTGCCTCTCTGCTAGCACAATTCAGAATCCTCTCCCTCTGGACAGAGTGTTTTCTGGTTAAAGAAACAAATGTTTCTTAAACACATCTCCTAAAGCTTTAAGAGAAGTTAAGATTACTTTAAACTCTGTTTACAAGCAGTTACTTTGCTGTTTCATTCATGGGAACACTAATACAACCATTTCATAAGAGCCTGTGTGGTCAGCAATTCTCCCTTTACAATTTTTTTGTCAGCTATCACTTGGTGCTACAACAGCTTTTAGAATCATAGGAGCTTATGCTGGTAAATTGTAGGCTGAATTCTGTTTCCTAAATAGCTTTTGGCACACTTGAAATCTATCATCTCTAAATGTAGTTTGTATCTGGATCAGGCTCTGAAGGTGAGATGGGTATTTGTCTTTTCCTGTCTTGAGAAGCCGAATCAAAATGTCACTTGCCAGCACATAAGTGGAAAAATGTTTGTCTCCAGCTCAGTATAGATGCATCATGCCGTAGCAGAAAAATGGTGGTGCAGGCTCAGAGCCAGAAAAGGTAACAGCAACCTTCTGTGAGACCTCAGAGGAACATGTGTATGGACTAAGTCAGTGTTTGAGCAGATACAGGACTTGGACTTGATGTTGGGGTAACCGGGCTACTGAAGGGGATGATTTTCAGTTAGGGTAGGTCAGCCTAACCCCGTGCAATAGCTAGAGAAGTTACAGAGAAAGCTGAGTCTTTAGAACTGGTATCCTACCTGGTTTACAGCTGTGACTGTTGCATTGTGCCAGTGCAAATACTCTCCTGTTTAGAATTGACTAAGAGTTCTTCCTTTGCTACTCTAACGCTGTAAAACATCTGTACGCATTTATTGGGGCAGTAGCAGAAGTTCCCTGGGCAATAGACCAATTCCTGTATGTTTTCTGTTTGACTTAATAGGGATTTGGAATATACAGTAGAAAGTTAACTTTGTTATTAGTAAAGTGTTATTTAGGAAGAGGATCATTGTTTCCAAGGTACATGTGTTTTCAGTTGAGCTGTTGAAATTGAAGGCTCAAAATCAGCCACAAATCAGAATCAAAAGGAAAGGATGACTAATTCCCTTAAGACAGAATCATCACTGAATGCTTTTATTTTGAGGACAAAAACATCTCTCAGCCTTTTTTGGTAGTGGTATTAAAAAGTTAGATGTTGTGAGTGAATTTGGATAATTAATTTGTTCTGATGTAACACTGAAAAGTTAAATACTCAAAGCACAGAGTGATTTGTGATACAGGATGCTGCCAAGAAGGTGATGCCGATGCAGCAGCACTCAGCAGCCCTTGACTTAGAGACTGTGTGGGTGCTGGGCTGAGTGATGGTTCTTCATCTCAATCTCTTTAGACTATCTCCTTCCTTATCCCTCTTACTGCCTATTTGTTGTGCTTAGAAGAGGAGTAATGGAGAAGCTGGTGTCTGTGAACAGGAGAGGGTATATTTTCCTTCAGGATTCTAAAATACTGCTGTATACAAACCTCATGGAAAAAAAATCTTGTCCTGGCCAAGTGGAAACACCTACTGCTCAAATAGTCCAGGCTTCATATCAAGAATATTCCCATATGAAATTAAGCCTAAATTTAAAATTTGAAAAAAAAATCCCTATTTGAAGTTGGGGAAAAATGGTGGTTATTTGTTGTTAGAAATCTTCTTGTGTGCTGTGTACCATCTATCCATCTCTCTCTTAATTTTGCATACAGTATTTGACAGAACTAGTGGAGAGGCTCAGAGGAACAAGCTAAAGCGTTGCTGCATGGTGATTTGGGAATAGATGCTTAGATACCACAGCTAATTCTGGCTACAATGAGCATTCCGGATTTGACATGAAATGTTGCATTTTTAGTTCATTTTTCTGAAATTAAACATTTCTTCAAGAAAGCTTGTAATAAAATAATACCCATGTGAAAGAGAACAGAACCATCTCAGAAAAGCTTAAAATACAGGTCTGGTAGTGTATTTAGATGAATCAGCCTCTTCCAGAGAGCAAATCTGTCTCGCATCTATAAATGGATGTGATCTAGATTGTAGTTTTATTTCCCTCAGATATTTCGGGTACTTACTGTCTAGATTTAAACCTAATTTCTTGCACTGTGGCTTGTGGTTTTTATTACTAAAGATAGCACGACTTTTTAGTGTCTGGAGCCATGCTTGGATGTGAAGATAAGTACATCTAGGGCAGGCACCTGTGAAACTTGTGTTTTCTGGGCTGTAAATGTACGTCTTCACTTACACTGGTGTATGAGCCTTTGATATCCCCTGCCCTGTGCTTTATTTTCCCCTCTGCTATTTAGTCTTCCACTCATTCCATTTTAGATGCTGATTTTCTTGAACTGAGCAGTGTCTGTCTTCCAGTAAGTCCATCTGTTCAGTGTGCCATTGGTAAATACAGAATCGTATTCTATAAAAGTTAATTTCTTATCATACTGGAGCAGTGCCGCCACATGCGGAGGGGCAGCCGGAGCTGGGCGATGTGCTCCATTTCCACCAGTGCCTATTGCAAAAACTGATTTATTCAGTGAGGATACTGTCTGCCTGCTTTAAAAGGCAAGATTTAACTATGCAGCTATACACTGAAAATTGCAATTACCCATAAATGTATTAACAAAAATATCCATTAGAAATTGTTTAAAAGGGGTGAAAAAACATCTTACAACCTCTCATCCAGAAAACTGGTCTTTGCAAAAGCTAGGAAGTGAGGCGTAGAATTTAATGCCTAATTCACCATCTGAAGCGAATCATGCCCTGAATTGCTCCTGCACTGGCCATGGGTGAGCTTGAACAGGTAAACCTCCGCAGAAGTAACCAGTCTGCTAACTTTGATATGAAATGCTTGTTAGGTCAAGTAAATCCTGAATTTTTCTGCTTTGGTAATCAAATCTTGCAACAGCAATAATGAAATTTTATTCTTTAGAAGTTGTCTGGAGCTGTAGCCATAACTGCCCAGTCCAAAACCAGTTTCCCCACCCTTCTGACTTTCTCTCATATTGGGGTACAGACACATTTTCTGGGTCTGTTGTGCCTTCTAGCTGATAGTCTTGATATAGTCAGCAACACATTTCTTGGTGTCATTCTTTTAATTTATCTTTTTAAAATTGATTTCTTTTTTTCTTTTCCATTTCTTTCTGTCTAGATGTGAACTTCTCTCTCATGCTCCCTGTTTAAATTACCTTGGATGAGTTGATTATAAGCCTCTGCCCGCCAGGCACCGACTGCGGAAGAGAAGCAGGGGACAGGGAGGCAGCCCTGTGCCATTAAAAATTGGTCTAACATATTCAAAACTTCTAGTAATGGAGTCTTCATTAATTCCTCCAATAATTTATTCTAGCCCTATGTTCTTAAAAAAGCTTTTAAAAACCTTTTTCTAATGTGTGACTAGATTTTGTTTCCTGCAGTCTGAGGTCCCCAAGGCTTGCCCATCCTCCCACGGTCACAGAAAACGGGAAATTCCCTCCTCATAGTGTAACAGCCTTCATGTAATCGGCAGTTGTTACCGTATCTTTCTTCATCCCCCTCTGTGCTAAAATAATTACATCCCTCTGCATCCTTGGTCCAAATCTCCTCTGGACCTCTCTCCAGCACTGGACTGGTGTTGCACTGGAAGCCTTACCAGTTCTAATACTTCCCAAATCTTGCAGATATCTAAGTATATTGTTAACCGCTGGGTTTTGTAAGAAAATAACAGCTAAAATTACCATAATTTCTAATTCTGTCTCCACTGTACATCCCAGATCTGTGTTACCAAATCCTTTCCATCACGCGGATGGTGATGCGACCAAAGGCAGCCAGACCTCTGCCCTCCCGCTTTGGGAGTACATCACGCCGACTATCCACTGGCTTTACCCCTCTCCCATCAAAGTTTCATCTTGACAATTAATTAGGAGAATATCTGCCTCAAATGAAGATATATGAAATTAACTGCTTCTTTCTGTTCTGTTGCTGTGAAAGGAAATGACGTGTGCTTTGTTCCTGATGATGGGTGCTGCTCTCCTCCTGTTACCTTTTGCTGCTTGCCAGTAATATGATTATATTATTATTGATTGCTTTATTTTCTCGGATAGAAGTAACGCTGTCTTGGTTTTTCATTGCTTATCTCTTTTCTCCCTCTTCTAGCAGACAGGGAAAACAACTGCCTTTTAAAGTTTCCTCCTTTTGTACTTTTTCCATGATTCCTCAATTGGAATTTTTCAGAGATTCTCAGGTCAGACTTTGAAACCATCTGTTTTGTCTGATTATGATCTGACCTATTTCAGGGAGAGCTCTCACCCATTTGTCATTGGTGTTAACCATCTCCTTGACATCTTTAATAAGACAAATTAAATAATGCATTGAACATTTTGGTGTTCTTGGCATTGCCAAAATCTTACTCTCTCTCTAATGAACTAATTTTTCCCTGGTTTTCCTCTTATTCCCAATGCACTTACCGAATGATTTCTTATTATCTTTATCTCTGACAAGTTTCTTCTCTTTGTAGTGTGCCTTGGATTTTTGAAATTTAATTTTTTTTTGTAACTTTTTAGAAATGGTTGTCCTTTCCTTTTTGTGCAATTGTACTGTTCAGTCCTCTTGATTCTGCTAGTTGCTCATAAAGCACTACATGTGTATATATATGAATGTAAGTATAAAACTGTCTGAAATGAGTGATCTGTGGTGAGTTGTGATAGCACTCATACTCTGTTTTTCCCTTTAACTTTGCCAGCATATCTTTGAGACAGTGAGTAATTTCTTAATATACAAGATAATATTTTTTTCCCTTCTCCCTTTCCTCTCTGAGGAGCTGCACCCTCTCAGTATCCTTCAATCCTTGGCAGAGAGCTTAGAATGCAGAAGAAAATGTGTTAAAAGGAAACTTGCTTATAGTCAGAGTTTAGTTTTTGCTCTGCTTGAGATGTTTTTAAGGGCAGAACCAGTCTTTGTAATTCAGTAAGTGTGAAGTATATTGCTTCTCAACTAGGTTTAAGTAATTAAATGAGACCTTCTAAAGGGCAGCCTCACACTGCTTTACTTCAGTGAATTTTTTTACATGTATACAAGAAAACAGTTCTGATAGTTTTAACCTGTTGTTGTTGCTAGAATAGATTAGTATTCTATGTATGGCTTTAAGTGTAAAGATCAAATGTTAGTTTATGCTATAAGGTTTCTCCAGTTTAGTTGTGTACACTGGCTGCAAACCCCAGGGTATTTTCTTAGGTTTGAATTGCATTAAGAAGAAATGCAACTTTCAAAGTTGTCTTTTAAAAAAAAAAGAAATAGTGAGAAACTTTTATGAAAGGAGTTTGTAAGCCATTATGCATCTGCTTCCAGGGAAAATTCCAGAGTTATTTTTGCACAGGACAGTGCAGTGTGTGTTTTACTGGTAAGATGGAGTAACATGGAGAGAGTGTGAAGCACCCTTAGACAAACAGTGGCTCAGGCATGAGCTGGCACATAGATTCACTATGATGCCCCTTAAGTATCAAGTGCCTGACAATTTTATAAAAATAGGGCTACAACTGCAGTAGTACAATTAGAAAGGACCCTTTCTGATGCATTGCATTCTTGACTTTGGACTGAAGCAAGGCAATCAGACGTGACTGATGTAAGTTTACAGAGTTTGTTGCCTTTGAGCAAGTTCATGTCCACTGACCAAAACACAGACACGAAACAACCACGGATTTTAAAAGAGATTTTTTCCTAATTTGTAAACTTGATATTACTGATGAATTCTAAAGGATAGCTGCTGTCTTCTCAATCTCCCTGAATTTCACTTTCCAGGGGCTGGTGATTTATTACTCAAGGTGTCGGTTATCCAAGAGAAATAAGGAAAATCTACCTAATCCCAGAACAGCTTCTGTTAGACATGTTTTGCAAATTATAATTGGCATGTGGCTGTATTTGTGGTGATGCCCTGCTTCACCCCTGCTGACGACTCCAAAGGAGCGAACCTGCTGTCTTCCTGGGAGCTTCAATAGTGTGGGATCAGAAATCTTTTTAATGAGTTGAAAAAGGGAGGGCTGAAAGAAAAATCAATGCCAACTTCTCTGTGATTTGCATTTCAGATTTTAGTATTTGCTAAATTCAGAGCACATATGTATGAGATTATTGTAATGAAGATGTATATAGCAAGACTTTACATTTCATCACAGTTTCTGCTTTCCCCTAGGTAATTAGCTCAAACACAGGATCTACTGTTATCTCCTTGCTGACTGACAGTGGGCAGAAAATCAAACCGTTTACTGGTTGTCATGGGGATGCTGAGTTTTAGCACTGGATGCAAGAGAGATGAGGCCTTTAACCAGGAGCACAAGTGGATCCACAAAGGTGTAGGAAAGCCAGTCTTTCTCCTTTAGCCTTTCAAGGTATTGGCTTCCCATGCAGTTTTATCCAAATACAAAATGTCAAAATTATAGAGTATTGTTTTCCACTGCCTTGATAAGATAGCTGTTGAAGCCACAATGCTGTTGGGAAAATGGGTTTTGATTTCATTGCTCATCTAAAACTGCTAGATATTCACATAAACCATGACACGGAATCCTTGCTTCAAGGACTGTGCAACATATGGTAGAAACCCTGCTTTTCTTACTCAATTATTTCCACTCAGCTACATGAGAGAGGCTACATCAGAAACCATACAAGCATCTTACCTTGATGTTTTTTCCTGCCCTAGTGCAGCTTTCTAGCAGTCCCTGTAACATGCCATGCCCTATATAGTATGAGACTCTTCAAAACCAAAGCAGGATGTTAAGTTGGAGTACTCCACAGTTGGAGAGATTTGTCATTAACTCTTTAATACATATGTCACTGCACGATGAAGATTTTGAAATGGGAGCTATCACAGAATGGTTTGGGTTGGAAGGGACCATAAAGATCTAGTTCCAACCCCCCTGCCATGGGCAGGGACACCATTCGCTAGACCAGGTCGCTCACAGTCTCATCCAACCTGGCCTTATGTTGGCAAAGACCATAACCTGCTAGTTTCTACACTGGCAGTGTGTTCAGAAGTTGGTGTGTTAAAAGGCAAGAACAATTAAACAGGTTTGCAATGGTCTCAAACATTTGGTGATGTTGCAAACCATCACATGAACTAAGGAGACTTCAGTCTTGAAACTTCGTAGATATGGTGAAAATACCAGCTTCACAGAGAACTGGCCAGTATACAGCGCTGTTAATTTTTAATCTGAATGCACACCAAACTCTCTCTAATTTACTGACCAAACTGATTTCTTCAGAGTGGGCCAGCTCTGCCACATCCAATTTCATTTACTAGCTCTATAATAAACCACATCGTACATATCAGCAGTTGCTAGCAGAAAGCCATATGCAGAAGTTCATGGTGCTCCAAAGCAAAGGGTGGCAGTGGGAAGAGTGCTAGCTTAATGAAAGTAATCCACAAATTCAGCAGCTGAACTGGCCAAGGAATCTGTCCGTGGTTCCCAGTGCAGTGCTTGCTCGTTAGACTGTGCTGTTGCTTAACTTGTCCGGTGATGCTTTAGAAAGTCACTAGATTTAGTTCTGGCTTGTCCTGGGGGCTGGACAAAAGGATTGACTTGAGCCTACCACAAACCCACTGAAAGTTGGGTGAATGCTGTGCAGCTGTAGGAAATAGAGCAGTCCAAATTGAAATACCAGTTCAAAGTGTTTCTGGTNCTTTCAAGGTATTGGCTTCCCATGCAGTTTTATCCAAATACAAAATGTCAAAATTATAGAGTATTGTTTTCCACTGCCTTGATAAGATAGCTGTTGAAGCCACAATGCTGTTGGGAAAATGGGTTTTGATTTCATTGCTCATCTAAAACTGCTAGATATTCACATAAACCATGACACGGAATCCTTGCTTCAAGGACTGTGCAACATATGGTAGAAACCCTGCTTTTCTTACTCAATTATTTCCACTCAGCTACATGAGAGAGGCTACATCAGAAACCATACAAGCATCTTACCTTGATGTTTTTTCCTGCCCTAGTGCAGCTTTCTAGCAGTCCCTGTAACATGCCATGCCCTATATAGTATGAGACTCTTCAAAACCAAAGCAGGATGTTAAGTTGGAGTACTCCACAGTTGGAGAGATTTGTCATTAACTCTTTAATACATATGTCACTGCACGATGAAGATTTTGAAATGGGAGCTATCACAGAATGGTTTGGGTTGGAAGGGACCATAAAGATCTAGTTCCAACCCCCCTGCCATGGGCAGGGACACCATTCGCTAGACCAGGTCGCTCACAGTCTCATCCAACCTGGCCTTATGTTGGCAAAGACCATAACCTGCTAGTTTCTACACTGGCAGTGTGTTCAGAAGTTGGTGTGTTAAAAGGCAAGAACAATTAAACAGGTTTGCAATGGTCTCAAACATTTGGTGATGTTGCAAACCATCACGTGAACTAAGGAGACTTCANAGGAATCTGTCCGTGGTTCCCAGTGCAGTGCTTGCTCGTTAGACTGTGCTGTTGCTTAACTTGTCCGGTGATGCTTTAGAAAGTCACTAGATTTAGTTCTGGCTTGTCCTGGGGGCTGGACAAAAGGATTGACTTGAGCCTACCACAAACCCACTGAAAGTTGGGTGAATGCTGTGCAGCTGTAGGAAATAGAGCAGTCCAAATTGAAATACCAGTTCAAAGTGTTTCTGGTAACTGGTACCAGATCTGGTACCTCACAGGCAGAAACTTCTCTATATAATGGCAAGTCCCTTTAAATGGTTTGTTCTTGCTGCCTTGATGTCAGCCTTGTAACAACAACCAAGCTTATGCCTTTATACCTTTCCCCATTATCCGGAATGCTGATGTTGTGGTTAACGTGAATTAAACTCTTGGCTTTGTCTCATTAGAAGAGCTCTCAGAGGAAGGTTACTTCAGAGAAGTGGGAAGCCCTAATAAACAGTAATAATAAGATGCATTTCCTGGAAAAGAGGCTTCTCGTAATGCTACATTAGGACTTATCTAAACACAAAAGTTCTATCCTAGAACATTAGGTCTATTAGATCTTCTGTGTATTACACCTGTCTTCCGTTTTGACTTCTAAAAAGTAGCATTACAAAACCATAGCCCTATTTTAAATAGTTATAGGAAGAAAAAAAGCAGGTGCAATGGTGTTGCTTATAAAAGAACAAACTAGGGTAAGTCCAAAGTTTAAGAACAGTCAGAGTTTTAGTGTCCTGAGACTGAGGTCAAGTGTTTCCAGCAGGGATGATATAGCAAGGGAATTCCTTATTTTGGTTTTTCTGTCTTGTGAATAAGACTTGAAGATGAAGCCTCCCTGAATCTCACTTACATAAAACAAATGTATGCAATGGTTTTGAAATAGATTCCTGCCATGAAATATGCATAGCTGGAATACCAACAGGTGAAATGCATTCCAGCTTTAATGGCAAATATATCTTGTCTGAAATTACTGTCAATATAAATGATCGCTGCATGAATTAAATTGCATTTAAAATGAGATGTACGACCAATATTTACCCAAACTGCATCTTTTGAAAAGCTATTTTCATCTGTAGAAGCCAGACTGTAAATTAATGAATACCAGCCTAGGAAAAGCACATATCAGTGCATGGTGAAGTACAGACCCTATTTTATTGGTTTTTAGCATGACTTTGGGCTAGCATGGGGAAAACTCAGTTATACATGGGGAAAAAAAAATAAATCATTGCATGCAGTGTGAATGTATTCGAGCACAGATGAGCATTGATCTAGGAGGGGGCACGTCAGGGACCTGAATTTTCCTTCAGTCCTTAGCCTACTCAGTGGAGAGGGGCAGGTAACTCTAAAGCCCAACAGCGAGGTGTTGGGTTGGAGGGGTGTCTACAGCCCTGTGCGAGGGAACAGAGAACACATATACCTGTCAATGCCACTGCTGAGGTAGCAGAGTATGAACAAATGGTACAGGAATTAGTATTTTAATTTCAAAGCCAAGCTGACAGTATCCTGCGGTCCCGCGGTGTGCGTAGGCAGAGCAATCCATGTAACACATGCTGAATCTCGTGTGTCCCAGTAGGTCAGTCTTATTGCACATGAAATAGATGGTTCTGCAGAAGAGCAGTAAGTCTGCCATATTCTGGAGATGTCAGAATTGCTGACTATGCACAGGATTATTTGAAAAGCAGAGGAGTTCCCTTCAAAGCATGGAATTGTGCAAACAGAGGAACGGGGATTTGGGTCACATTGACATTTTCCAACTCTCATGTCATTGGTTCATGTCCTGCTTCTGATACACAGTTCTGTTGCTGCCTTACTTTATGACCTGCAACATGTAGTTTTAATTTTTTTTTTCCTCTGCCCATGAAATGGGGGTACTGTCAGTCCTCCTTTCTTCTGTGTCTTTATAGAAAAAAGTCCATAATGGAAGGTATGTGACTTAGTCATAGTAGTATGTGACTTAATAATTCCTGCCACCATTTTTTTGCTTATATATTTTTTGCTATATTCCTTCATTACTTTATTGACTCTGAAACTACTAGAGCATTTTTCTGCTTTGCCTCTACTAAGTTTTGTGTTTTTTTTTTCTTAATTAGAAAGTTGATTTCACTGCCATCACAAACTTAGTGTTGCAAAGGACAGAGCAGCTGACATCTCCCAGATCCTGGCACTAAAGAGGATGATAGTGGTGGTTACATGTTGGGACAGATAATGTACATGTTGTAAGAAAAAGCAGGAAAAGATTTATTGTTGAAATGTGTTGTTTGCTTTGGGTTTTTTGAAGATAAAAATCTATCAGAGTCTAATTTTCTCCAAGCTTAGTAACTCACTGGCTGGTTGGCAACTCAGCGCAGGAAGAAGATTTAGGTCTGGCTGCACATCACTGAATATTGCTTTAAAAGTTGCAGCAGAGCTGAAGAAATGCCTCACCAGATCTCTTGCAAACTGAGGCCCCAGTTCTGCACAACAAATACTGTTTCAAGCCGTGGGTCTGTCCATATTCAGGCTATTGTAAGATTGGCGTTTACAGGGTAGGATTGCCACAGTATTGACTTCCGAAGCCTTTGTTCTCTTGGCTTTATAGTAGAGAAGAAAGAGCACTTTAAAATTGTTCAAGATCATCAAAGAACTGAAATTATAAAAAGCACTTCTCTGCTAAATTTTTATACCATTATTATGAAATATATGGAGAAGTAATTTGCAAACATTTCATTTGTAAACTTAGAGTTTCAAAGCCTGTAGATGTTGCTTTATCTAAGGAGATGACTTAGCAGTTGTTCACTGTGAGATGAGAAATAAAAAGGAATAAATTGCCTTTGTGTCTGTCTCCTTTGAAACTTTCAAAAAAATATCTGTGTGTCTTTTAGGATATAAATTCATCAAGGAAAATACCCACTTATGGCCAAAAACATGCTCCATACAATGTATTGGCAATGCACTAGAAATGGGAAAAAAATGCCTTTTAGTGCAAAGGTGCCTAATACATCTCTGTTTTGAGCTGTGTACTTATAGTACTTACTGGTTTTATGCAGTGATTCCCAGCTGCAAGGTGGGAACATACTGTTGCTGTTCACACATGCCTGCAAAGTAATCATGGCTCATAAGTAGCAAAACCCTCTTTGAACCTCTGAATCCATGATGTTTGCAATGAACTAAGAATAAATATTCACTATCACATTGTTTTCAATTGAGACCTGAGTCTAAACTTCACCTCATCCAAATTCAATCATCTAAATGCTTGTCTTGATTATTTTTTTTCTCTATTTTCCTTTGTCTCCAGCAAATGTAGGTTTTGCCTCTAACCAGCATAGGCTGGCTCCATTCTTTGCATGCTTACGTTATCTGAAGTGTCAGCTCTAA
>VZTO01018135.1:0-12058 GCA_013400615.1 Syrrhaptes paradoxus | reverse complement strand
AAAAAAATATCTGTGTGTCTTTTAGGATATAAATTCATCAAGGAAAATACCCACTTATGGCCAAAAGCATGCTCCATACAATGTATTGGCAATGCACTAGAAATGGGAAAAAAATGCCTTTTAGTGCAAAGGTGCCTAATACATCTCTGTTTTGAACTGTGTACTTATAGTACTTACTGGTTTTATGCAGTGATTCCCAGCTGCAAGGTGGGAACATGCTGTTGCTGTTCACACATGCCTGCAAAGTAATCATGGCTCATAAGTAGCAAAACCCTCTTTGAACCTCTGAATCCATGATGTTTGCAATGAACTAAGAATAAATATTCACTATCACATTGTTTTCAATTGAGACCTGAGTCTAAACTTCACCTCATCCAAATTCAATCATCTAAATGCTTGTCTTGATTATTTTTTTTCTCTATTTTCCTTTGTCTCCAGCAAATGTAGGTTTTGCCTCTAACCAGCATAGGCTGGCTCCATTCTTTGCATGCTTACGTGGGTGGGATGAACTGCTCTCTGAAGTGCCATTGACCATAGTAGCAGACTAGGTGACTGGTTTACATACAGTGACTAGGTAACTTCTGCCTGAGAACAACTCCTCTTCCATAGGCACTTAAGGCTCTAATTAGAGTGATGGAGATTAAATGTCCTTTCAATGAGTTGTTTTTTCCTGATTGTAGATATGGCTTTGATTCTTTTAAATAAAGTTAAGTGAGTAGAAGGTCAATGTTAACCGACAGACAATAAAACATTGCTGTTCTCTGTAAAATACAGCTGCAGATGGACTAAATTCTGTTTGTCATGTGTACATTAGACAGGACTGAAAGGCCTCTGTTTTGCTGAAGATCAGTCTATTTTTCTTCCTACCAGGCTACTGAGCCTGTCATTTTTCAGCTGCGATCCTTTGACTGACTTGGCTTTTTTTAATTCCTAAAAGCAAATGGTAAAATTAAAGAAAAGATGATTGTTACTGATTATTTCTATCTGGTAAAGTCTTATTAGATTACAGCTATCTGTTTTCCCTGATTGTAACTTTGCCATGTCCACCTGCATCCTGTATTATCTTGCTAATGCGATCTCTTGGGGAGAAATTTATTTTTGCTATCTGCTTCAGTTTGTCTCTTTCCAATCAATAGATAAAAAGAAATTGAAAGAATTTCATCAGTGACATGCTTAACCAAATTTTCCTTGAAATTCATGCAATTCTGTGGAAGGACTGATATCTTCCTATGTGCTGATCATTGGGAAAGCACCGACAACACGGCTTCAGGTGATGAGATCTACATACCCGTGTAGTAGACCCTGAATACCATCTGAGGTTAGGATGTCATTGTGCTTTGTTGGTAACAGATGTTATGAGATCCTCATATGATTATATATATATCTGGGTCCCTGTAGCCACGATATTATGACATCACTGAGATGACTGCTGATACGAACACACATCCCCTAAAGCTGGTGCCGCTCCAAGCACGCAGAGAAAGAGGATTTGTGTCAGTTACTGTGTTTTCTCTTTTGATTTGTCAGCAGACAGCATTTTTATGGCAACTCAGTTCCAAATCCAGTTCAACCTATTAGAAATAATAATCATGTTTCAGACAATACTGATAAAACACTTCTCTATAGTAGTAAGGCGTGAGTAGATTAATTTGTGACTGCTTTATTTGTGCATCTGTTACAAGGGTAATTACAGCCTGCCACCTGAAGAACGTGAAGCGCTTTGCTGTTCAAGCTGAAGAAGGGAAAGAGGGGTCGGTATCAATATCACACTCTCCGTGCTGCATTTTACTGCCACGTACTCTCGTTACAGATAGCAGAATGTTTATTGCCTAATAGATCAGCTGAGAAGGTGCCCGCGTTATCAGCCTGGCTCCGTCGCTGCGTGGGAGGACCGAGGCGTTGGCTGGTGGCCAAGCCGTATCGCTTCCCAGACGGGACCAAATCTGATCATTTTGAGAGTCAAGGACAAATGTATGTTTATATTGAAATTTTTTTTCAAATATTTTTCAAATAGCATTTTTTTCCCAGAGGTGTGTAGGCATGTGTGTGATTTACAGTGGAGGGACTGAAAGGACAGATGGGTTCATATCATCAAACAGGCATCAAAATAACATTTTCTGTGTAGCAAGTATTGCACGAAAGTATAATACATGCACACACACAAAATTTAATGACGTTTTAAATGTAGTGCTACATGTAATCTTTACTCCTCATCGATTTAATTTTGAATCAATATGTTTTGAGCTGTTTAAATAACTCACTGGCTTCGATGGCGTGTGTTCCTTAGCAGCTCGTTGTAGCAGGGATGGCAGGTAAAGCATTTCAGCCTTTAACTTAGGTGCTTTTTGATACTGAAGATTACAAGTTCAATTTTTGCTAATACAATTGGCAATTACACAGCTCATATCATTACTTTAAGGAGGCAGGACTGAAGCCCTTGAGGCTGGACCTTACCTCTGGCCTAACAGGGGTAGTGAGAAATGTTTCCCTGCTCCCCGGTTCTCTCCTCCTCCCATCTCAAAGACTGAAGGAATCAATCTGGCCAGGAAACTAGTTTAAAGTCTAGGGGCAGTCAGCACTGAGCACTGCTGAGATGGTCCCAAATGTGAACCTTGTACTGCAGAGTTTCACGTTCACACCACAACTCTGCATTAAGCTGAAAGAGGGGAGATTTAGATGAGATATTTGGAAGAAATGTTTTCCTGTGAGGGTGGTGAGGCACTGTCCCAGGTTGGCCAGAGAAGCTGTGGATGCCCCATCCCTGGAGGTGTTCAAGGCCAGGCTGGATGAGGCTTTGAGCAACCTGGGCTAGTGGGAGGTGTCCCTGCCCATGGCAGGGGGGTGGGAATTAGACGATCTTGAAGGTCCCTTCCAACCCAAACCATTCTGTGATCCTGTGGTTACCCTTTGATTACTGGTCTTGTTCTGAGATAAGAACCTGAAATGAAATCACTTCCCTTCCCAGGATAGGGGTTGAGCAGTGGGGGAGTGGGAGTCGCTAGTGATATCCAGAACAGCAAAGACCATAAGACCCTTTTCTCATTTCCTTAGAAAACCTTTACCAGTATCTTAATCATCTGATCTTTACAAAAAGCGCTTTTTTTTCCTTTTCAGTGACCAGTGTTACACCCATATAGGAATGCAAGTGCACCTTGCTAAGGTGATCTTTCTTATAGCACATGTATATATTAGGTTTGGTAAGAATTTTGGTTGTGTTTGTTGGAATTTTATTTTGTAAGTTTGGGTCAAGATTGGCTGATTCATTTAAAGATAGTGTTGGAGCTATGGTGGGAAAGTTGTTTGGAATAGCAGTAGGGAAAATGCCTAACCTTAAACTTCACTTCAGTCCTCCAAAGCTTCTGCAATTCAAATCAAGTGAAAAAGCAACTTATCAGAGTGATTTTGGTGAGAGCTGGAGGTGACACGCTATATTTTCCTGCGTATATAATCTCCCGGGTGCTCCTAAATTACTGATAATTGAGTGTGGACTGAGGGGGATTATTTACGACGTTGTGCTGTCAGAGTGACAAAAAGCAGCCTTGAGGTGATGCTCACTCTGTGCACCTCCGCACTTGCCATATATTCTCAAGGCTATTGCTTCTGTCTACTGTCACAGACCTACATCAGCATTTTCCTATCATTACTTTCAGCGAGGAACATTCCCTTAATTTCTGCCTTGTTTAGTTCTAGACTATAAATAACAATAATTGCTCATGAAACTGAGTCGTGCAGAGCCCTACCCTGGAGGCTACTCAAAACCTGAACATTTCATTGGTTTGACAGTCTTCACAGACTAACATCTAATATATAATAATCATCATGCCAGTTGGAAATCCGTAATTATGGCCTATTCTAAACTTGTAGCATGGCAGACAAGAAATACTGTCGAGTACTCCACTGGAGGAAGTGTACAGACAGTAGTTGTCAAGCCGTTTTCTCTAGATGATTCTTACTCTGGTTCTCGCTCCCCAACTCCCCAGTCAGTGTGATGGGAAAATAAATACAGCTATTGATGCCTGTTTCTAGGAATGCAGTTGTCTCAGCACATACAGCACCCAGGGGGGCTTTAAGAAATAAATTAGTGATCTCTTGCGTGTATATGCCAGCTAGGATGCACGTCTGTTTGACTGCTTGTAAGGAGCTAAATATTTCAGATGAGGAAGGCTTACGATACTGTGAATGTCATTGATATGTCAAAGGAACAATAAGCTTATTGAGCTTTTAGGGGTCTATTTTTTAGCCTGCTGCTAATATCTTGAGTAAGGTGGTGTAGAGCTATTGCCAGTGCTGCTGGGGAGCTGGTTGTTGCACCTTGAAAATGTGCCTGTGGTCCCACAGACCCTCTCCAGAAGTCATGAAGCCAGTATTTAGGAGATATAAATTCCCCATCTCTGCTGATCTAAAAGGAGCAAGGCCAGTTTCTGTTAGCTGAGGATCTGGCCCCATAATTAGGCAACACTTTTCCTGTTCAGACAGCTGCTTGTGTGTAGACAACTCATTGATGTAGTGGCTAGGATGTGCAAATGAGGTAGAGCCTGTGTTTTGTGCTCATTAAAGAAGGCACTAGAAATCTCATATGGCCACCATCTGCCGCCTTGTTTGTTGAGTTTGATCGTTAGTCAATGAATGGTTCTACTGAAATTCAGTGATTAATCTCCGGGATATGATTTTCTTTATCATGATGAAGGATGGCAGAATTTAGCTCATTATAATAAAACTGTACAAATGTGCAAATTCTCTTCAAAAGAGATTGGGATTCATGAAGCAGTTAAGTACAAAAATGGGAAAATGAGCTGTGAGTTTTTGTAATGCCTATTTACAAACACGAGCTCCTCGATAAAAGCTGGGAATAGCTCTTGTAGATATGCAGTGACTAAAACAGCAATGAGACTATGCTTATAGAAGGGCTTCTGGAAGGTACACGATATCTGCAGGCAGTTTTAATGACTGACACCAATCTCGGCAAGCTATTATGACACTTTTCTTTCTAGAAGAAATATTTCATTGACAGTGTATTAAAGTATTTTTCTGTACGTTGGTTTGGCTCGATTTGCCTATAATGAGTAAAATGAGTTTTAGGGAAAAGGAGAGTTATTAATGGCCCTGATTTATTAAGTATGTAACAATCTTTAATTTTCTCTTCCTAAAAAAAACTTGGTTCAATTAGAGATGAAATTGTTTTAATTGCATGTTGGAAGTTTTTCAAACAACAAAGCATTAAGTCTTGTTATAGATCCATTTCACTTTTTATGTGAAATGATTTGATCGTAACTGATACTGACAGGGAATCTAAATAGTCTGAACCCAGTCTGGCAACAAACATAGAATCGCAATACGTACAGATTTATAGCCCATGAAATCGCTCTAAAGTCAGTGAGGGTGCAGAGGACATACATCACGGCACACGTTGGTTTTGTGCTGGTATCTTCAGCTGTTTCTGTCTTGATAATGTAAAATAGGTTCTCTGCTGTTTTCACTGGGTGTTCTTTGTAACTGCGTTGTATGTCTACAAAATTATTTGAAAAGCTGTGGATTTATTTACTATGTCTGAATGTATGTTCACAGGGTTATGGATTTTTTTTTCCTGCATCTATATGCTGTAGCTACAGAAAAAGCAAGTCAGCATCTCCCAATGGGTCAGGCAAGTGAAGGTATGGAATATGTAGGTAGAGCATGAGGAAAGCAGTCCAGAGTCCACTTCATATGTTTTGTTCTCTAATTTGATAGAATGAGTGCAAAGAAATTGGGTTTTACTTGTGGCTTGGTTTTATTGTTTGTTTGTTTTTTTTGGGGGGGTGGTAGGGTTTTTGTTTGTTTGTGGTGGGTTTTAAAATGGAGCAATGCTTCAAACTTCATGTCTAACCTAATGAGGAAAGTCCACAGGAGCCCTTTGACTGACTCTGAGTCAACCAGGCAGCTAAAGAAAAACTTATTTTCCCTTCCCACCCACCACAAAAAGGGATTTAGCAGAAGGGGACTTTTCCATATCACTCCCCCAGTGCTTGGGAAGCATTCAGACTCCTCCTGTCTGTATTCAGTGATCTAGGTAATTTATTTTCTGAACAGGACTGTGTCTGGGTCCCCATGAGAAGGTACCCAGCCCACTCTGTTCAGCTCTTCCTGTGGAAGGCTGGAATATTTTAGGGACAACTTTTCCCTCTTTAGACAGCACTTGGGTAGAAATCTGAAATCCAAATAAAAAATACCTGTGTTACAGTACTTATTCTGGCTTTTAAAAACAACACTTTTAAGAACTGCCATGGTAGGAATAAATAATATAGCAGATGTCTCAAGGGAGTTTTGTGTTTGTTTTGTCTCCTCTTTTTTATTTTTCTTTTGGGAAAAGGATGACAACTGATATATTTATGTATAGGAGAGCCTGCCTATTTTATTTGAAGACTATAAGAAATTATTCAAGTTTCAAGCAATTATTTGCTCCATGCTTTCAGGAAGAAAATCAGCAAATTGAAAACCTTGCCTTTCACAGGAAGGATGTTGCCAAAAACAAGTACAAGAAAAAAGGCTGATGAGGATGAAGACAAAGAAAAGCAACTCATTTTCTCGAAGAGGAATCTCCTAATTTTGGTATGGAGGATAAACAGTAATTTTACTTTTAAGATACTTATAAGAGGTGGGTTTATGCAGTGGTATGCTTTGACCTCTTATGTCAAAATTGGATAAAAAGCCAAAAAATATAGGACACCTGAGAAGAATTTTTTTTTTGAGAATGTTGTAAGACTTCAAGATTTTATGTTAAAATAAAACATTTAAATTGTCTTCAATCTGAACCATTCCTTTGTTAATGTAACAGAAATTGTATTTTAAGTACATTCATATGCTTTCTCAAGTTTTTCGTGCTTTGCTTTGCCCATCCTCCAGTAGGGAACATGGGTTCATGTGATGTGCAAAGAGCAAATGGAATTTCCAAGCATCATCTGGATGTCAGATGCTGAGCTCATCTTGTCTGTGCTAGAAGGTGTCTACTTCAGATGGAAAGGGGATGGTATAGCGTGATGCCTGTTTGCTAATACAGTGTACATGGCTTTGTTATTACATTTATGAAGTCTATTTCTTCAAAAATGGTGTGATTTGTTAGATGCTCTTACTAAATACACTATTTAGTCCTGCTGACACTATGATCTATTAAGCTCTATCGCTTTGGTATGCGTTTAAGTATTTCATTCTTCAACAACCTCCTGTAGCAGGGACTATACAAAATACAAGCAGAGCAAAACACAATTGTATTAAGATACTTCCTTGCCTTCATTTTTCTGAACATAAAATCTTGAAACACTTATAGTACAAAAATACTTTTTAGATAACATTCACAAATTTAATCTTAGCAATACTATCCGAATCATCAAAATGAATTAAAATTGAAGGTAATTTTGTTATATGTGGCTTTATTTCTATATAGGATAAAGTATTTGTTACAGACTCAGCAGCAAATAAAAAGAACACAGTGAAAAACATTTTTAATAAACTTTAAATCTAGAATCTAATTTCAGAGCATTCCCCCTAGATTTCACTCTGTAAAGCAGTCAGAAATCAGAACTGAACTGGGCCCAACACCAAAGTTTGTATTATTCTGATAGGAAAATAGCAAATTGCTAAATAAGTGCCATTTGTGAGGACTGCATTTTTCTGAGGCATTCCCATTTTTTTGCCTCTTCCCAATTGTGGTAAGGAAACATGGAGGGATGCCAGCTCCTCGTCCACCTTCCAGCACCACGGGTGCCTTGGCAGACGCTTTCGGGAGTGAATGGCAGAGGGTTTTTTTCTCTCTGAGTTTTAGGAGTGCCTAAAGATAAATAGATCACGTTGTTTTGGTACATTTTTTACAAGCACATGAAAAAGAAACTGGCTTTTGGGTGTTCTTGTAAATATTTTACTAGAAAGTGGCCTCGTGAGGATTCTCTCTTTTGTTAGAGTCAGATTCATCAGAAATAGTGCTTTTAGTAAAATGGCTTTGGGATCACATCAACACGTCCTCGTTTCTAATTCTGCAGTGATGTGAGGCATTTCTGAGAGCATGTTCTTTTTTGGACACATTTCTGGTAATGTATAAAACTCTAACCAGTTATGTATTTTTACATAATTAAAACATAATTTAAAAAAAAGCATGATTAGGAGCCTTAGTATGTAAGTTGAATTGCTGGCTCACTTGCTAAGCATCTAGCTTGTATTTGCATGAGTGGGTCATTTCTCATATGATTTGCAAATAGCAAAGGGAAAAATGGAGCAAAGCTTCAAACTTCAGGTCTAAGCTATTGAGTGAAGTCTACAGGAGCCCTTTGACTGATTCTAATGAGTGTTCAACCAGGTAGCTAAAGAAAAATATAATTTATGAAATAATCTTTCTAAAGAAAATAGCATCTACCTCATCTGAAGATCTCCAAAGTCATAAAGAAACTTTCTCTTGGATTTAAAGGACTTTTGATCTGACCATACATTGCTTGAAACAGAAGCTGCACAGACTTGCAAACACATTTGTATGTCCCATCCCTTCATCCTGTTGTGGAAATAGTGTCTGTTTCTGAAAGGGGGGCATCTCACGGTAAGGATAGACTATGTGCTACTCTCTGGATTTTCTGTTTGTACTTTAGACAAAAAGTGTTGAATTTTTTCTGGGAATAATTCACAGAGAAAAGACACTTTTAAATGCTGAAACAACATGAAGCAGTGAAATGGCAAACAACTATTTTGACATGACTTCCCTAGTTACATGTATATCTAAGCACAGAATATATTTGTTTTATTTCTTTTCAGAATGGATAAAACAAAAGAATAAGAACTTCCTACTAAAGGATAATTATGGTTTCAAATGTCTTTCTTCAGCTGCGTTATAAAAGGTACCTATCTAGAAGCAGAGTACTACTTAAGTGTTTTTGTGGCTGTTTAATGCTTACTACTTAGCTGGCAGGCAGTAAAACTTTAATTCTGCAGTCTTCCTTAAAGCTCTCCTTCATGCTGTGTGTGTGTATATACACATACATATATATGAAATATTTGCCCCCCCAAACGCTTTTCAGATACGGATGAATCTCACAGTTCTACAGCTAAGAAAAAGATTGAAGGCAACAGCATGTGCAACATCTAAATGTCGACATTGGCAAGCAAACGGTGGCTAACAGCTCCCCAGATCAATAGGTACAGATTCCTCCCGCGAGCCTGACCTTGAGGGAGATGCTCGCATTCAGTTTGGTGTCTTTGGGGAGTCCAGGAGCGATGTGACTTGCAGCCAGGTACAGATTTATTTCAGCTGTGCCACAGACATTTCTGCTTTTGATACGGGCCCCAGTGACTCTCTTAGTGTCATTGTTTCAAATGGCATTTAAATAATTCAGCAACAAACGAAACGTAGCACCTGAATTTTTCTCAATTACAGACTTGTTTTCACAAAACAAAGTAGCAATTAACACCAAGTAATTAACACCATTAGTTATCTTCAAGAGGCTGGCCCAGTTTCCCAGCACTAGCTGTGTTCCTCTCATTGGGGAAGGATCCCATCTGAGCAGGCAGAGTTGGCTTTTTAACTGAAGTGGAAGGTGCTTTGAGGAAAGAAAGGTAACTTTTATTTCCCCTAAAATATAGTAAAGAATTGCCTGTGTCTTAAGAAGCAAAAAACGATCATGTTTTTATCCTACACATCTGTTCAGAGGTCCTGAACATTTTTTGCCTGTAACTATATTGTCTCCCTGGTAGAGTAATATTATGAAGATTAGATGAGAAAAGTTAACTCATCACAGAAGCACAATTGCACTTGGTTTTTCAGTAAACCTGGATTTTTAAGGTGCAGTTAGGTCACTGAATATTGGAGCCCTCAAGGAGATTGATGGCATGACTGAGTCTGACTTTGTTCTTCTCCCTGAGAAATACATTAGGGAAAAGACAGAGGAGTGGTGCTCTGAAAACCTCAGTCTTCCTAGCCTGTTGGAAAATAAGTAGACCTTCATTATATTCTCATTACTCCAGCTCTCAGCACAGAAAGGCAAAAAATAAAGGTCACTAGCTTTTACCATCTGTGTTAAAATGAGATGAAGGTAATAGAGAACTCCAAGATTTATTGCTTAGCAGCTGATTTGAGGCTTCGAGTAAGTAGTAAGACATATAATCCTATCTCAACACCTTCTGACTTTGTAAGGGCATGTTCCATAACCCACTGAATTTGATTGGAAAAATCAGAAAGTTTTCACCAGGCACTGGATCAGGCTTTACAGGTTAATTGAAAAAATGAGCCTGCAACACTGACTTCTGAAATTGTTTGACCGAAGAAAAAGGATTTCAATTTGTGAACAGATTTTTTTTAAAAATACATCCGAGAATATGAGAGGAAAATGATATTTGGATATTGTACCAGGTGATTTCTGCCCAGGTATAATGTTTGATAAGATGAGAGACTTCCCTCAGTCCATTTGGAAAACATAAGCTTCATTCAACTGTCAAACAACTGAAAATGGGAGAAGGAAAGCTGGGTGAGAGGCTGCTTTAGCTAACTTGAGGAATACTTTTCTCCTTAATGTAGTTACAGGCAAAACCCAGCAGCATTGGACAACTTATTTCCCTGACCAATGAGTAGGTACCTGGTGATGGCTTAATTGGTCATTAAAAATAAATTTTTGATGAAAAGGAACAAAGGGAGGCTGGAAACCCCCAATTACTTCTGTACTCTGTCTTTACCAACCACCCTTCAGACACAAACTTCTGCTTTACGTGCTCCTACTAAACCAGCAAACCAAGTCCCAATAAAGTGTCAGCAGTATCGATCTACTTAAAGCAGATATTTGCTATCTAGGTGTCATCTTGGTTCAGAGACACCTTTCTGCTGTTCATGTCAAGCTGGTTCTTGGCAGGGTTTGTGTAACTGCTTAATTTGATTCATTAAAGAAGTTGACTTGTGCTTCATTAGTGTCTTTGCATCCTTGATGAGGCTTTCTGATGTCTTTGCAATTTGCAGTTTCTCCCTGTTCTTTAGAAAACCCCCTCTCAAAACAAAATAGATAACAATCTGACTATGGTACAAAGGATCCGTGAAGCTTATAACCACCCACATTAGCAGATTCAATTGATCGTGGGTTGTAGGTACAAATAGTAGAAGGTCAGTATTTGGTGCTCTTTTGTGAGACGCTCTGAGCTTTCGGGGAGATGGATAGCAAAGGTCAATAGCTCAGCTCACGGAAAGAAATGAGGTGAAAGAAACTGATTGCCTGAGACGTTTTGTAGCTGGCTCAGCAAGGCCAAATGTACAATCTTTAAATGAAATACTTTTAAGCTGAATTAATTGTCATATGAATTTTATTTTTTTTTAATCAGGTGCCTGTTTTCATCTGACCAAGGGATGTTATGTCTTGGTAAGGATTTCATTAGCAGCGTCTCTCTCCACCATGTCTCTCCCCGCCTCTCTCTGCTTTTCCTGTGGAAGGCAAGGTGTAAAATACCTGACTTTAATATATAAGATTCCATCATTTCAGAAATTTCCCACTATTTTAGCTAGCTCATTCTCACCAGGCAGAAGAAGAATAATTCTTGCACTTCCTGCATCACTGCGAGTTGCTCAAAATGAGAGATAAGTGAGAGATAATGCCATAAAAATAGTGTGCAATTTTAAAAGCAAAACTTGAATGCAGGGTAATTGCTATGTGCAAGTGTCACCATTATCCAACTAAATCAGTACATCTTTTAGTAAATGTGTATTTTTTTTCTATCTGGACTTGGCTTTTCAGCAACCACGGGACAGAGGGAACAGCTGGATTGTTCATACAAATCTCTGCCACACTGCTCCAGTTTGTGCCACTGAGTTTTTTTAATGTATTGTGGAGACAGTCCTGCTTCACACACTGATTACTGAGATTTTTCCTGCTATGGCTCTGCTGTAGACATAGGTGCTGTGAACTGATTTGTTGTTTGAGGCTTTGAACCATCTCTTATTAAAGCCAAGAGCAGCACTTGACTGCCTTTGAGATCAGAGTATCAGTAAATTTGAATTTGTATCAGATTCTTTTTGCAGCTAACTTTAACAATTCCTAGTCAAAACTGTTCACATTTAAGTGTGTGTTTA
>VZTO01018134.1:935-83384 GCA_013400615.1 Syrrhaptes paradoxus | reverse complement strand
CTGAGCTCAAGGCAAACTGAGCACGGCTTTATTTCTTGATGTTAAGACCAACTTCAAAAGGCTTTTTGTCAAGTCTTTGAGAAGTATTTAAGAAACAGGCCCTGCAGAGTCACTAGAACTGATGTGCCCAGAGAGGTACCCACCTGAGGAGCCCCACAACACGAGCCAGGCATGGACCAATGCCGCACACACCGAGCGCTTGTTGGGAGAGTCACAAGGTAGGAGATAAGCTCAGGTAATCAACTCTGCCCAAGTCACCATTCACCCTGCGCTGCCCCTTTTTACCAAGTGGTGCAGAAATTCCTCTTGAGATGGTCTGCCACAGCTCGAAGCAAACACTGACAGGTGACAATCTGGGTTGCAGCAGCACTGAAGCATGCCTGCACCAGAGGCGGGTACGACCCATCAGTGCTATCCCTGCTCTAACAAGCCATCCTGCCGCTCCCAAGGGCTCCCAGGATCTGCCTTCTCCCTTCTCCGCAACTGCCAATGCTGATGGTGGGCTTTCACTAGAAGGAACCTCGTGCGGCTTGACTACAGCCCTGCTGGCAATGTAAGGAGTTCTACTGGCACTGCAAGAGGAAATTAAGTGAATTTAAGCCAAGAAGTTCAGTGGGTCCTCTCTCCATGAGTTCATGGCTTTCTGGTTATTGGGAGAGATATATATATATGTATAAAGCAAAAACCAGTTGTAGGAATGGATCTTGCATAGAGTTGGTTTTGGGTCACTAAAGACTCTACATTCCCCATAAGGCAAAGTGTGTAAACAAAGCAGATTTTTGTTCTGAACACTGAAAACATAGATGAGTAAATCTTCCTCCTCCAGCTGTCACTGTTGATTGACCTGCACATTATAGAAGCTCAACTTGAAAAAGTGAACTTTCAGGGAAAGCCATCTAATGCAAGTTTGAATCTGGGAGCAAAACAAAAAACAACAACAAACTTTCAATGTTCATAGAAATGCAACCAAAAAGAGGCCAAGATTTATTGACATGGTTTTCTGAGTTAAAAATAAACCACAGAAATGTGGTTCTGTCCATGCAGTTCACTGAACATAACTGAGTTAATGGTTTGCACTGATCTTTCCCAACTCCTCCGACTTCCATCCAACCCAACACTAGCTTCACTTACTACAAAATCGGCAAAGGGCAAAAGCAGAAAATATTTTCCTTTATAGAAATCTGCCTTAAACTTTATTATCTGAAAGAACAGCACTAGTGTGTCTCTACATCACGCAAGACTCCACCGAGGACTGTCTCCCTCTGTCTGTATCCAGCTTTTCACTGCGGGCTCTGGGCACGTTTCTGTAGCTCCTGCCAGGGCAGCGCAGAGCCACAGAGGACAACCAGGCAGTTGTGCAGTCCCACAAAGCCAGAAGAGTGGTAAAAAAAAAAAATTTACTTGCCACTCTTTGTGTCAAAGTGAAATACTTGGAGGCTTAGCACTAGAGAAAATGAACAGAAGTCAAGCTATGGCGAGTGACATCAGGCTCTCCATGAGCCAAAGCACGGCACTACCAGCATCAGCCGTATTGTATAATGTGGACTGGCCGTGGCCGTACCAAGCCGAGGGGCTGCCTACACTATGCTAACCTGCCATATCCATCAGCGGGAACTGTAACAACCATTAACGTGCAGGAGGAGCAAGGACACCTCTTTTCATCCCAGAGCACTTTGGGGAACACTGCCCGCAGGGCCTTGGTGCACGTTCTCCTCTGTTAACCTAAAACCTGTGTGTAAATAGATTTTCCCCCCTTATCCCCCTCCGAAAAGATTTTATTAGGAACAACCGTGAGAAGGGACTAAGACCACAGCAGCACGAATGGTGTCACAGCCCTCAGACCCGAGAGACGTGAGCACAGCCGATAGCAGAAATATTCAAAAGATAAAGCAGCCTTAGATAACACATTCCTCCAGTCATCACCGCCAGCTACGTGAGGACAGTCACACACCAGGCTGTAATCACTCGGCCAGGTCCTGTTTCAGAAGTGAAAGCACCCTCAGATGGGTTCCATTTCCAACCTCCACGCCCGGTGGGATGGAGCAGCTCCTTCCCGGTGTGGAGGCAGGTGATGACACACCTCCTGGGGTACAGGATCTAGTCCCCAAGGCTGCAGGCACAGCTCCATGGGCCAGGAGGTGAGCACAGGAGGTTGTGGCTGTTGTTAATGACCTAAGCCTACATGGCAGCAAGGAGAGCTCTCTTCCTTCAGGCAAGCCCATAAATTACACAAGGAATTATTTCTAGTCTGCTAATTTAGATTGTAATGTCTTTGGACTCACAAACAGGAAAATGAGCCAAGACTTAAACTTTAAAAAACCCAACAAAAACCAACCCACACCAAAACTGCCAGAGTTCTGCTCCCAGCTCCAGAGACTCTAACCCAAGACCTTGCTCTGTACGGATCCTACGGGCCAGCCTATGGCTCAGCTTCCACTTGTGATACAGGTCTGAAACCATCCCTGTTGAGAAGTACAGGGATATAAACCCAAACCAAACCTCATCATATTCTCATTTATTGTGCTAATGGGAACTAAACAAGCATCTCAGGTATCACTTTGCTCATGTTTTATTGCTGTTCTTCCTCCAGCTTTTTTTTTCCCCAGAACCAACATATCGGAAACAAAGCAACAGAGCAATAGCACAAACGCTTGAATCGCCAAACTTGCAAAAATAAAGAAATAATTTGCAAAGATGAACCTACTGTTGGCTGCATAGTGCAGGCCTGCCTATACCAGCAATGGTAAAAGTACTCATCGCGGCTTAGTCAAGTCCTTTAATTTGTTCCTTTTGGTCCAATGCCCCCCAAAGCATCTTTAGCAATATTGTTTACAGTTTTATCATCATTAATGACAGAAAAGTAATTTTTCAAATCTCCATAGAGGGTCAATGCACATTTACAGAGCTCTTTGCTTTGGCACAGAATGCTGTCATCAAATCTCTGAAAGGGAAGTTGGAGCAGTAAATGAAAAGGAAGCTTAGTTTGTGTGCACTGGAAAAGGATTAATTTTTTATCTAACAATTAACTAATTGACCCAGACACACCTTTTCCTCCTCTCTTTGCTATCCCAGCCTGCCAGCACTCTGAAAAGCCCAGCTATTATGAGCCAACTTAGCCACACAAGAGAGCGACAGCAACCATTTTCATGTGGAGTAGCCCATCACTTATTTAAGCAGAAGGTAACTGTGCTTTAAAAACTTTTTCTTTACAGCAGTAACAGTGTCCTTGGATCACTGTCAGAGCTGAACTTACTTTCAGTGTAAGAGAGGTGGAGTACAACACCGAATTTTCCTTAACCACAAAATTATCTTCTACAAATCAGAAACTGGACTGAGAAACATGTTTCAGATGTGGGTGGGGGCCTTCAGGTTTACAGTTGAAAACAAAACATGATTTAATGTACACCAAAGGCTGGGGAATACATTTTACCAACCGGATGCAGGATTATCCTATGAAGACAATGCAAATGCTGAGAAAAATAGTAAACCCTGTTTCCTTTCCCCTTACAAATCAGGCACCGTACCTCAGTACTGGCAAGTTTGATTCTCTCTTATATCACTCCTTTAATGCCCTCTGCTGCAGAATATTGACTTTGAAATCCTACCAACAATAAAATACAATTGAGTTTGGTAAGCACAGAGCTGCTGCGCATCCAAACCCAAATATCTGGGGCACATAGTAGCTATTATTGTGTCCAGCCAAAACCCAATGATTATTTTGTGGACAGCACTGAAAAACACAGACTGCAGAGCATATGCTTTTTATTTGAAAGATGGGAGAAACCCAGGCTCAACCCAACAGGGGCAAGAGGTTCTTATGATATTGCTCCAAGATACAAAAGAAGGAGGAAGAAACAGCAAAACTGTTGTGGACTAGAATTGATGAACTTGTTTCCCTGCAGGAACCATAAACACAATTTTCCCAGCATGGGACATAATAGTTCTCCCACAAATTACTAAAATATATTTCCAGCGCTCAATATAGAAAGCTAGATGCACAAGAAATGTTTGCAGCTTCAATGCAGGCAGTAATTGAGAACATGTGTGGCAGGGGGATGGAAGGGGGAGGAGGAGAGCGAGCCATACTCCGTTGAAACGCAGCAGCAGGAGAAACACATTTCAGTCCTCAGCGTTTTCAAAGAGCTTCCATACGCAAGCAGGTCCAAAACCCCGCGTTGTAACTCCATCCGAGGGGGAATGCTGTCTGCAAGTCTGCACATCAAACCCAAATTTAATGTGCATTAACAATTTAAAAGACATTGTTGAGCCTGAATAAAATTAAAAAAAAAAATAGTTTCATCAACTTTCCCTTCAGCACAGGACGTGGATTTAGTTTCCTGGATGACCTAAGGGCACATTTCCAGGAAAAGCTACCTTTGACTCCTCTCATTCTCCCAGGCTCTGCTTTTGGGTCCTACCCAACATGGGTATTAACTATCCCAGCAATGAACAAGAAATGCAATGTTTCTGCATATTCTAGCTGACATCATGTGCAAAATAGCATTGTAGATGTGCCCGTAGCCAGCTTTCCATACACCTGTAGATAAGGGGTTTACCAGATCTACCACACTCAGAGGGACTGTAAGGAAGCTTCATTTGCTTCCATTTCTATTGAAGCGAAAGGAAGCTGCCAATTCTCTCTGGTTTTTTTTGGACAAAGTTCCCTATACACATAAGCAAAGGGGAAAATGCATTTCAAGATTATTTTTTTTTTTAAGTAAGTCAATACTGACAACCCACAAAGTTTCAGCCTTGAGAACGCTGGCCAGTATTATTTTTAACAATGCTCCTCCAAAAGGCTCTTTCCATATCAGTCTCCTCAGGCTGCAAAGGAAGAGCCCATGGTAAAGGTAGAAGCACCATTTTCCCAGGCCTACCAGACCCAAGAAAAACATGAGAAAGTATTCAGTGAGCGAACATGATACGGCTCAGATTGAATTCTGTCGTTTCTGAATATTGCTCCTGAAATGCAGCTGCCTGACCAACACCCAAAACAAAAGCCAGAGCTCTGGGAGAAGTCAAGTCTACTGACAACGCAGAGTGGGTCACTGCTTGGGTCAAAACCAGCATCACGGCCAGCGCCATCCCATAGACATTTTTTGTTGCTTGTTCACTCTGAAGGAGCATTACAGCCACTCCACAGGGCTTAGTTGTGTTGGGTCTGTCTCAGAGCCCTGCAGGGCCACTGGTGTGAAAGGTGTCAAACCATCCCACAAGCAGCTCAAATCGGGGTCTCAAGTCAACGCTCCGAAAGCCTCCAGAAACTACCGGAGTTACTAATTCCCTCACTGTGCTGGGGGTCTCTGGATACGTTTGCTGGTTCCTTTAACCAGCTGCACCGTACCTGCAGTGCCTTCATATTTGACTTTGGATCCTTTCAAAGTTTCAGGACAAGAATTCTCTCGTTCTCTCTGTACAGCACCTAGCACCACAAAGTTCAGACATTTCTCGAGAGCACAAGACACAAATGTGTGCCTCAGGAACATTGTTCCATAAGGCTGATAAGTTCGCTGGGTGATGAGAAATGAGCTGGTTAGAGTCAAGGATTCAAAAAACTCAGTTTCCACATAAAGATCTTATAATGCCTGGTGAATGAGGGATAAGACAGCAGGTGAAACACAAAGTCAATAAATGGAAATTAATGCATACTGGGGGAAAACAGCAAATTCTGAATGAAGAATTACAGGCTCTAAATAAGCTATTACCACCCAGGAAAGAGATTCTGGAGTCACCATGGGCTGTTCTCTGCAAGAGTCAAGGCTTTCAAAGAAGCTGAGAGAAGAGGAGCAACCAGGCAGGGAGGTGAGAACATCTCATTACCCCAAAGCACAAATCCGGCACACACCCAGCTGCCAAGCACTTCATGATCAAACCATCCCAAAGGTACCAAATGGGTTGGAATTCAGTTGGAAGATACATGGAGAAGGGACCAAGGGTGATCCAAGGTGTGAAAAACCGAACAGATAAGAACTGTCCAACTGTAAGGAGTAAGGGCTCAGTGTGGGATTATGGGAGAAGTTATTATGGCCAAGGTGATCAAAGAACAACAATAATCCACTATCTCACAACGTGTGAAGGTGGACATGCAATGAGTCAATCTGATAGTACAAAGTCTGCCATTTAAAAACCTGCATGACTGCGTGCCTATGCGAGAGAAGGAAGCCCAGACAGCAACACGAAGGCCAACACGCGCAGGGAAGGGATGGATTCAAGGAAGAAGAGTTCATTGGTGAACATGGTGCCCCGATGAAATCTTCCCTCTAGGCCATCTCTTACACTTCTGGCTCCAGAAGGATGCTCCAGGGTATATACACAGGCCCCATGTCACCTCCCTGAGCAGCACAGTCAGTGCTATGGGAGACACAGCGCTGGGCGAGGTGGCCCTGTGCTTTGACCAACCTTCTATTCCCAACGGACAGCACGGCTCAAAAAAAGGGTAAGAGAGGAAGGTACAGCAAGAAATAAAAACCTGTGGCTCTCAATCCTTTTTTTTTTTTCTTTAGGAAGTACTTGTGCAATTCTGGCAATCTCTGACATCTGCCACCCTTCAGGTAACTGGCTTAAGGGTCAAACACACAGTGGCAGAGCACGCTCCATGTCACCGCGTGCTCTCACACCTTCTAGGCATGGATCCTAGAGGGACGCTTCACGCGGAGTTGCCACATTGGAAGAAATTTGTCAGCCCTTTCCTGGAGTGGGGAAGAGAGAACTACCAGCACTAAGGTGAGCTGGTTGTCCGGCTAAGGTAAATCAGAGCCCACTGCCTCGGGTACAACCACAGAATTCCATGTGTTAGATCCTGATTCTCAAATTCCTGCTTCTGAGCCCACATGTCAGGATGGGTAAGAGGGGAATGTGAGCCAAAGCCAGGTGAAGCCTGTTATGAAGGTGTATCCTCTCCTGGCATAGCTCCCACTGTTACAAAATTTGCCAAATTTTTTTAGACAAGATGAACTGTGCTAGGGAAGGGGGATAAGACAGAACAGTACCAGGAAAAAAGTCAGTGCTTTAGTAATGGCTTTGAGGTTTCAGCTACCACAGATCAGTGTTCACTGCTGTCTTAGTCAAATTAAAAAGCATCTAAATGGCAGCGGTCATTTAAAGTCTATGGGAACAAACACAATGCCTTTAACATGCTGGGAAAACCATTCCACAAGCAGAAGTAGCAAGAAGCTAAGGTAGTTCTAAGTGAGAGCCTCAGGGCACAGACAACATCTTTCCATTTCCAACTGTCTCGGATTGGGTAGGCAGTTTGGAAGTGAAAGAAAATGCTGTGCCCCCGGCAGGTTTTAATACTTTAACTACCAGATTTTCCCCTGCCCTACCCTCTTTGCTTTAAAATGTCGATGAACCAAGTGCAGAACGATCTAAACCACCACTTCACATGAAATTCTAATCACCCTTCCAGTTTATGTTTTACTGCATTGTTCATTCCCTGCTTCCCCACAGAGAAGGAGAAGAGGGAAGAGGAAATGTTTCAGCAACCAAGAGACTCCATAAACATGTTCTCTGGAGACAGCCAAAGACTGCAGAAGGGCCAGGCCTTATGAAGACCCAGCAGGCTGAAATCATCCATTTGTGTCCTCTCCTCACCAAGTGCTGGGCAGGTTAAGTATTCAAACAGACTGAAAAAAAATTAAAGCAACAAAATAACAGCTGTCAAAGATTTAGAGAAAATTAAAATTGTGAAATCACTAACTGGGATTAAAAAAAACCCAACCAAACAAACCCACAACAAAACTACCCAGTCTTCCTCTTGTAAGGGTCTGAGGAAGAAGAAATACTCTCAGAACACCTCAAGGCTGCATTATCAAAAGATACCTTCCAAGTATGAGAACTTAACGAGCAATCGGCTTCGATCTTCCTCTGTGTGCGGCTGTGCTGAAGCCCACCAAAACCAAACAAGGGTACGGCTGGGCAATATCAATATCCCCCCCATCCTAGGCAGCTGCCTGGGAGTACTCCTGACTTCATTCCTCCTTCCAAGCAGTAAGTGATCAAGCAGACACAACAGAAAATACAGTCAGAGGTTACTTTTAATTTTCATCAATAGCTTAAACCATCAGATGACTCAAAAAGGGAAGATGAGACCCATCAAGCACCCGTGACACCTGTGCGCTCATACTACACTGCCTGGCCCGAAAAACTCCAGAAGTTCCCCTGCTGTGGAAAAATACAAACAGCTCACGTGCCCGAGAGCTCCACTTTGCAACATCAGCAGTGTTCAACTCAGAAAGGAAATGAGTCAAAAGTTGAGTCTTTAACATAAAAGGCTCTTCTGTCACCTCAGTTCTGTACTCACTTTTGAGCTGAAGTACTTCAGCAATGCAGGATCCCAGGGTAACAGAGCTGTGTTCACACAGGTATCTACAGATCCAAGGAAAAGCGCAGTCCTGTGAACCAAGGGATGGGCTTGAGGTATGTTAACAATCCGTTTCCCCTCAAATCAGGGTTTAAAACATACTTTACAGACACAGGTGAGGATTCTCATTCACTGGCAGAAAGGACTCATGCAGACAATGGTATTTCAAAACGCTTCCAAGCACAATCATAAGACAGAAGCTTAGGGGTTCATCTGAGCAAACAACCTACATTTTCCTTATTGCCTCCTGAAGAGTCCCGACGAAATGTTTGTTTCACTGAGGAATCACAATCAGGACAAATGACAAAAGCTCCAGGTGCAATGCAGCCCTGGACTTTGGGTGCTGTAACATAAGATGCAAAGATATCAATGAAAGCCTACAGCCTGACTCTGACAAAATACCTGTCACCAGCACCATCGGAAAGCTCCCTCTTAAAAATACATTTAGGTCACAGAAAACACTTTAATATCCCCCAAGAAGATACGAAACTAAGTACAACGTTGAACTAAGACAGTGGCAGGTAGAATAAGAACTAGAGAACACAAGTTATTGCTAGGCTGTGAGCGGACGTGACAGGGATCCACTAAATTACTTTTGCTGAGGAACAAAAGACTCTTAGAAAGGCACAATTCCACCTGGCTCCTATTTGCTGCTTTTCACAAATAGACCTCAAAGCACTTTCTAAAGAAAGTCAGTATCAATATCAGGTTTTATTGCATCTCAGCTTCACAGGACAAAGCACAAAAGCGGTAATTCTCTCTGGCCTCGCATAGCCCAGACAGGTCTGAACATTTAGTGCTCTTCCAGCAAGTCCTCCAGTAGAATAAACAGTTTGTAACAGTGAAAAAACATTTTTAACCTATGCTGAGGATAAAGGGAGCGCAGCCTTCAGCAATATTCAAAACTTTGCTTTCAAGCCAAAACTTTGCTTTTTTTCACAGCAGAAAGAAACAGGAACAAAACCACCAGGTATTGCTGTCTGCACACCCTACACAGGGAAAAGCAACGAGGAGATGGGCAAACAGCACGGTCCCATGGGACAGCGAGCTCTGACCCAAGCCACCAGCACCCCGACATCCTCATCCCCAGGTCAATCCAGGCAATGGCATAAAAACTGGAAAAGGAAGTAACGACCTGAAAACCAAAATTCAGTCCTGTACAGAGGATGAATATGAATAAGATTTTTTCAGCATGACGTGGTGCACAGGTCTCCAGCAGGATCTGGCCTCCAGTAACCAGATGTGTCCAGCAGCAGTTTGAGGAGGTTTATGCCAACACACACTGCCCGTGCTCCTGCCCCAGACAGCACGCGGAGGATTTATAAGCGAATTGTCTGGAACCCAGACTTCACTGCTGGGGGAAACAGAGAGTCCAGGACCGTCTGGGAAAGGTAGATCTCTCTTTCAATATGGACAGCTTCTGTTTTTCTGAGCCCAAGGCTTTACTGTCAAGCTCAACCTTTGAGATGCAGTCTGCAGGCTTTGTTCTGGCAGCAATTAATTGGCTTAGTCACCATCTTCTTCCTGCTGTCGTTGACCTATGTCAGTAAGTAAACAACATGGGGTTTTTGATCAGACAAAGAGTGAGGGGGTGGAAGCTGCTCAAAGAACAGAAAACAATCATAAATGAACCTCTGATCTTCGAGGCTGTTGTAAATCAAGAGGGGGAGCAACAGAGAAGGTGCTAGGAAACCCACTGCTTGTTGCACAAGCTTTTCTTCACTCAGTGCCAACATTCAAATCCCACTGGAAGGTCAGGAACAAAACAGCCTTCTCCACAGCTATGTCAGCGTGCCCAGCTGCCAAGCCAAGAGTCATCTTTGTTATTCCAGTTCAAACACTGCATTAACGCACCTACATCATCACAGACAAGACCTCAGATGCCACTATGTCCACCTTCGTCCAAACCTAGCTCATTTGCTACTATTCCCAATCCAGAATATCTCCATACACAATGCTGGTCTGTTCTGCCCCACCCTGATGTACCTTCTCCCACTAATCCCTGCCGAGCAGCCCCTCCCTCCCCACCACCCTGCGCTGCAGGGATGGGAAGCTGCCCAGACTAGGGAGGCTGCTAAGGAAGATGGGCAGCCACACACTTCAGACCCAGCGTCCTTGGGGCAAGCACTATGTGTGAACCTTAGCAGGATCCTACTCCATAATTACACACATCTGATCTCATCACAGTAAGAGAGATATCCACTTGAAACATAACACACTAATTAAAATTCAGATGTGGTGCAGGTCACAGCAGTTTGGGGGTGATGAATGTCACCCAAGGGGTGTTTCGGAGGGGTTAGGTAACTTACTTTCATATATCTATACGATTAAAATTTCCTTAAGTAGCAACAAAAGCAAAAGGAACAAGAACATAATTGAGTACTTGTGTATTACACAAACTAGACCATATCGTATTTTTCCCTGTAGGTTATTTCCAGATCCACTTACACAGCCCTTCACAGAGGCCTGCTGAAGACATCAATCAAGCTTCCTAATGCAGAGTGACTGATTTCTCTGGCCATCAAGAACACATTTATATCTCAAAGAACTGAATAAATCCAACAGAGGGAAGTTACCACTCATTTATTTGCCAGCAAGTTCTGTGCCGCTTTGGCTTTGTTCCTCTGCTAAAATAAGTACTTTCATGAATCGCAGAACGATCCTCTGACACACAAAGCAGTCAATTCCTATCACATCAAAGAGCCCAAACAGCATTTTGCACCACAAACAGCAATTTCACCCATGGATTTAGGTTCTATTCACCATGAGCGTGGGATCAAGAGGCTGGTCCAGGAGGGAGCTGCGAGAAGGCTGGCAGGAATGTCTACGTGCTGCTGTCTCCTGCAGATCTGGCGCAGCACCATGAACGTTTTGGGAATGTGTATTTTTAACTGCTGTCTTCCCTGTAACTACATTTCACTTCAGCAGAAGGCTGAGATGCCCCTGAGGCGCTTGGAAGAGCGGTGCATGCGCTCTAGCAGCTGAAGCATGACCCAGGGTCACACACCTGGACATTCCCCCGGTTCCGTGGCAGCGGCTGAGAGCGGTGAACTGGCCAAGGGCCAGGGAGCTGCCTCGCAGGTAGATGGGGCCAAGCCGTAAAGTCACCGAAGCTGCCCGGCATGGACGGGGAGCGGTGACCTATTGAAGGAACTCAGATCTTACTAAGATGAGACATTCTGCTCTTTTTCTTGCTGTTCAATTGCTCAGCAAGTGGAGCACGGCAGAGATGATCCCTCTCTTCTCACGCGCAGGGCAGGGAAGATCTGGGAAAGAAGTACTGATGGATCCCCTATTTTGGGCCTAGTTTTAATGAGAAAGGCAGTTTTAACACAAACACACTGTGCCACTTGTCCCTTCTACAGAAGTTTTTGACCTACTGGCTAATTTCTGTTAAATGTCAGAGTTGGAGATTTCAAAAGGTACTAAACTCATGTAAGGTTCATTAGTACGAGTGCTCGACGAAAGAGGAAAGCCTGTCTGCAGTGGCACTGGGGAAAAGGCCATAATGCAAGCACAAACCTTATTAGACAGCAAAGAATCCACAAGGGGCATGTCCCAACCACAGGAAACCCCAGAGCTCACACCATGCTAGACTCCAGAGAGTCTCACTGCAAGAGAACGCGAGAGGAAACCGGCTTTACTAGTTTGGCTGCTCGTTTTCCTCAGCGAAGCACAGCCTGGGCACACTTGGTGAGGCCGAGTCCTCATTGTTTCAGCAATCCCGGGTAAAGCTGCAGTGTTGCTTGATATCATTTGCCTGAAGGGGCTGGAAAACCCAGTAGTGAGTGCCTCCAGCCAAGGGAAGGGCACACAGACTGCTGTGCTGGTGGGAAGCTGTTCCAGTGCCGGAGCTGGGGACACACACACATTAATGCCACCAACCCCAGATGGGAACCAGACCTGACCCAAACCCTACGCACCGGCACCCAGATGTTCAGATAAGAAATGGGGTCTGTCCCCATGCTTGCTCCGGGGAGGTGGTCATGACCGAGGGGCACCTCTGGCAAAGGACAGGGCTCAGCCAGCCCACCTGCCCTGCCAGGTCACAGCGGGACTTGCTTCCCTCCTGGAGCTCCTCCTTCATTTTGAAAGAAGCTCATCCCTGCTAAGAAGCAGGGTCACCTAAAAGCCATCTCTGTGATTCTGGAGGAGAGGAGGCAAGCCTGAGTATGAGTTTTTGAAGGCTGAGGGCTGGCAAAGTTTTGCTAAAGCAGTTTAGAAGTTTTCAGTTACCTCAACATCTGCCTGTATAAATATAACATTTCTCTCAAAGTCAACAGTGGTCTGTTTTTATCTTCACTATCCTTTGATGTTATTGCCCAGAGGGCTGGAAATGCTGCTTAGCAGCATCACCACAGAAGTGCAGGTTGCAGGATCTTCTGCATCAATAGCTGATGACTCAGGAATCCAATATAATTCAGCCTTCACTTCTGGCTGTTTCCGTTACCTGCATTTTCACCACACTGCAAAACCTGTACAGAGTGCTTAGTATCTTCTCCTTGGAAATGGCCATCTGTTTACCCTGCCACGGCTCAGTAAATTTCAGGTTTCAGCACTGCGTATCAGCTATAAGCCACCGAGCAAACACAGCTAGAGGAGAGCCTCCCAGAAATGGGACGGGCGAAGGCATGTTTTAGTCATTGATATAAGGGGAAAATCAACTTAGACCTGCTTCTGCCTCACTGACAGCAGCACTTTTCCACAGTTACTTGCCAGCCAGCCAACTTCCAAACTAAAACCCAGCAGCCAGACTTCCAAAGGTAGGCAGGGTCGCTAACAGTGCAGACCATGAGGTTTCCAAAGCAAGAGCAATGGAAAAGGAGCCATGCACTTCAGCACCTCTGAAAACCCACATGAAGGACCACATCTCCAAATGAACTCAACCCCTTTGCACACGCGGTGCCTACTCTCACCCTTGCTGTTCAATTGCTCAGTGCTTCCCACCCAAGGTGCTGCTCACCACAGGGTCTCTTTCCCAGTAAGACGAGAAGGGACTTCACTGGGAGCTGTTATCATTTCTAGACCCAGTGAATCACTGAGCACTGGCAGCAGCCTGGGGGAAACCCCATCTAAGCAATCGCTGCTGTCACAGAAGTTGAAGAAGTTAGATAAACTCAGCAAACCAGAGATCATTCATGGTGTGAGTTCATCCGGCTGAGGCACAGCTCCAGCTCTCTCCCAGGCTGGTAGGAGGCAGAAGACACAACAAGTGAGATCAAAATGAGCTCGCAGTGCCAAAGGCTTTCATGCTACACATGGAACAGAATGTCATCCTGCACTAATTTGTGCTATGGGTTCTTATTCATTCCTCTGCATCGGTTTCAGATACACTCAAGCTGCAAATCTTTAAATGGACATGCTAAATATAACCTCTGGAGATGAGTTTTATTTTTGGCCGTTAAAGACATGACTGAATCTAGTATTGTGAGTCTTCTCTCAGCACCCATGTTCGTCATGAGAAATTCCACGCCATAGCAGGTAAGAGAGGTAAGGGAAATCTCACTCCTCTTCCCAAGAAAATAAGTCACTTCTGTCTTAGATAAACACCATTTACCTTCTCCTATACAAATGCACATCTGCATCGCTACACATAAATGTATGTCACACTCATGTATATAGAAATGATTTATAATCTTCCTCTGTTTCTACTAGTCAGACAATCTTGGTATCCAATCAGCCCTTTAGTAAAACCCAGAGAACTCCATTCCCAAGAAAGCACACCCTGACCCTCCTCTGAACCGCTCACAGGCAGTACCACAAATTCGATCCCGTAGGAATTACTTGTGCAATTGATCGTGAGCAGTCAACCTGAACAGTCCTGCTAGTTTATCTGGTCACTGCTGGGTTTGGGGGAGACAGGACTGAGGCAGCTCATGACATACAAAGACCCCTTTCTAAGCCACTTGTGTAGAAAAACAATCCCGATAAAAGGAGTGCTCACTGGAAACAAGGAATGTTTTCGTTCACTAAGGGCCATGCTTCACCCCATGTATCACAGGTGCTACAAGAGTTATGTCCTTTGTCAACACAGGCCAGCATCTGCTGCTGCTACCTGACGCAATGAAGCAGATTTATTTTGGGTTTCACTGAGAGTGGCCTTATCTTTCAAGCTACGTAGCTCAAAGACAAAATCAATCTCACAGCACAGTTTCAGGAATGCCAGGCCTCTAAAGGTGGGTTTTGAGGGCCAAAAGGAGACACTGTCCTGACTGATCTTTATCCTAGCACATGCCACAGATTTTTTCATCAAGTCCAAAGCTTGCATATAAAGCAGAACCTCAAGTGTGGGAAAACAACTGCACATACAGGTGCTGAGCTCTTTGGAACAAAGTCCTGTGGTTTTAGGGAAGAAAAGAAAGTCAAAAAAGATACTTTTCCATTTTAAGATGCTTTAGTGCGTGAGCGCTCTTGTTCTCAAGAGGTGAATGCAAAGGGCAGCCTCGTTCCCTTGGGAAAAGGCTCCTCTGCTCTAAGGAAACGTCCCTGCAAAATAAGAATGCAGTGTGTGCTCCTGCATTCCTCCCCGGCTTTATGCCTATGATTAAAAAGGCTTTTCTTTCTCAGGCAGAGGAGCAGGCAAATTACTGCCTTCAGTTTCTGCCCAGATAAAAAGAACACATCTGAGAAAGCTAGACTGAAAAGTGAACCAGCCACGAGTGGAAATAGGTATGTGAGTGCACATGGCCGTGCAAACTGCCAGAACGAGCCTGGATCCCAACCTGCAGGTAGCAGGGACGAACTCTAACGGATACGGCAGCCCTGGGACCTGGGGCTCCTGGGTGCAGCTCATGGCTTCCACATGAAGTCGCTGCAGTATTTTGGGCTGACTGCTGAAAATTCTCTTCCACCTAAGTTTTCCAGTGAAAATCAGAGTAGAAAAAAAGCACATCAATCTCTCAGGTATCCTCTGAGCTTACCAGCTGTGCTGAAGTACTGCATTTCATAGGCAACTTTCACTCAGCATCAGCAAAGGAGCCAAGTTATTTGATTTTTCGTATGATAGTTCAGTAGATGTGGTAAAACACTAAAATCGTGGAGAAACGCCAGAAAATATAAATGTATGCAATTGGGGGTAACGCCTCATGGCTTCTGCTACTACAACTACAACTTGGGCAGGGGTTTATGACAACCTATCTGTTCAGGACTTTAATTCAGCTCTTACGAAGTTTGCAATCATCCTTAAAATTCATTAAAGTGCACTGAAGTGCCAAGGCACAGGGAAGAGAAAAAGAAAGAAGCATTCAGCAGTGGACATATAAGAGCTTACGTACATGCTCTAAGCGTTCGTATACCTGCCCCTCAAGATGCAACTTCCATACGTTCATCTGTCATTTTACTGAGAATTGCAGAATACTTCATTTCAAAACACAAGCAGTTGCCAATGCATATTAATGAATATTAGTGCTGACAGCATGCTGCCGTACTGTCAGAATGGGGAGCTGTGCCACTCGCTGATTTTCATGATTCTGAAGCACAGAGATAGGTGGGTTTGTGCGCATATTATTCAGCTGCCCAAGGAGAACAGAACAAACAACCCATTGTGTCCTTCTGAAAAAGAAAAAAAACAACCTGCTGTGGCAAAGACAAATCGGTTTTTAGTAATGCTGCTGGAGACACTGTTGATGACAGATGCTGAATTGTGGCTTGAATGCGTGGGGTGGGAAGATTAAGCGCACTCTGCCATTTAATAAACCTTACACTAAGCTCTGTTTTTCTCTGCCTTGCTCCCTTATCAAAAGAACGAAGCAACTTATCAGATATTTCCAGGCATGCTTCAGATATTATTACCAACTTAAATAATATCAGCTGCCTTTGCTGCTAGAAAAAGAAATAAAAGGTGAGACGCAGGTCAGAAGCCCGCAGTTTGGACGAAGTACTGTCACCAAGTTAACTCCTTTTGTTACAAAAGCAAAAGCAAGATGACACATGAAGGGGGCTATTTTAGGCATCAGACAATTGCAACAAGCATGGGGGCAAGAGAAGCAAAGCCTTGGTGTGTTATTAAATGAGAACAAAGCACAAAGAAATCCAGTTAATCACAGAGACTGCTGGCACCTTATTGTCCTTGTGTGTTCAGACAGTCTCCATCTCATACCAACAACTCAGGAATTGCTGACACGCCAGCATGAAAGTGAGGGAATAGAGAAAGCAATGCTCCCCAAAACACTTTCACCAAACTGCAGCAATTTGTTGTTGTGCCATGTTACCAAATTTGCATGACTTTTTGATTGTCTAATCTTATGACTGCCTTGTTGCCAATATATTTAGAAAGACATGAAGTTCCATGTAATCTAGTGTCATTTAAAAAAACCAATCACCCTTTTTAAATGAAGCAGCTAAGCTAGACTCACAGGTGTGAGGGAAAGTCCTTGAAGCATTAACCCACAACTCAAGAACAGGATGCCAAATTATTAGAGAATCACTGAGTGGTTTGGGTTGGAAAGGACCGTAGAGATCATCCAGTTCCACCCCCTACCACGGGCAGGAAGGGACACCTTCCACTATACCAGGTTGCTCAAAGCCTCATCCAATCTGCTCCATCATCTTGCCAGGCACAGAGGCGAGACTGACCAGCCTGTAGTTCCCCAGGACGTCCTTATTTCCCTTTTTTAAAGTGGGGGTTATGTTTCCCCTTTTCCAGTCCGTGGGAACGTCTGAGTGCCACGACTTCTCAACTATGAGGATAGTGGCTATAGCAACTTCATTCACCAGTTTCCATCAGGTCCCATGGACTCGTGCACCTTCAGGTTCTTTAGATGGTCTCAAACATGATCTCCTACAGTGGGCAGCTTCCTTCTCCCCGTCCCTGCCTTCGCCTTCTGTGACTTGGGCGGTGTGGCTTGAGCACCTGACAGTGAAGAGTGAGGCAAGAGCTGTTGCCTACCCTCAGCCTTCTCCATATCCCAGGTAACAAGGTCTCCCGTTTTCTTACAGAGAGAGCCCACACTTTCCCTAGTCTTCCTTTTTTCACCAACATCAACCTACAAAAGCTTTTCTTGTTGCCCTTGACACCCCTGGCCAGATCAAGCCTTTGGCTTTCCTAACCTGATCTCTGGCTTCTGTAGGCTTCCTTTTTGTGTCTGAATTTGTTCAGGAGTTCCTTGTTCATCCATGCATGCCTCCTGGCTTTTCTGCCTGCCTCCCTCTTTGCTGGGATGCATTGCTCCTGATCTTGGAGGAGGTGATCCTTAATATTAACCAGCTTCCTTGGGCCCCTTTTCTCTCCAGGGCTTTACTCCATGGCACTCTACCAAGCAGATCCCTGAAGAGGCCAAAGTTTGCTCTCCTGAAGTCCAGGGTAGTGAGTTTGCTGTGCGCCCTCCTCACTGCCCTGAGGATCTTGAACTCCATTTCATGGTCACTGCAGCCAAGGCTCTATTGCGAACTCAACCAGAACAGTTCTGGCAGGGTAACACAGTGTCAGGAAAGGGTACCTCTTTGGTAACTTTACTGTGCATCTGAAGAACCAGAATTTTGTCACCACATTTAATGAGAGAAGGATTAGGCCATTACCCAGGCCATAAACCATTATGGGTTTAACGTCACTGGAGCTCACACCTGCTGACTCGCTACCCTAAGACCTGCTATGGAGAAAGAGTTCTCCATTTATAAAATTTATGTCTTTCAGGAAGCTATCAGGAACTTCTTCCTCTCTGCCCTGCTTAACTTCTTGCTATCTATTGGTGTTCCTCTGCCACACAAACTCAGACCAGCATTTTTAGCTTCACTGTCTAGAGATAGCACCAAGACCTGCCTGCAAGTCCTCAAGGAGCTTCCAAGGTGCTGAGCTGCTGGTAGTTCCTGTTGCCATCGGCTGGAGCCACAGTGGCTCAGCACCTCTGTAGGGAACAGCCTACAGAGAGTTTCAGTGCAGATGTAGCGATTCGAACACTTCTCGTGAAAATTTTGTTCCTGATTTCAAACACTGCAGCAAGTAAAGCCAAAACAGCACACGGCCACTGTGAAACCAGCCATGGGTGGCCAGGGATCCCCTTGGTTATCAGTGTTCCCAACTCACCCTGGACACAGCACAGATGAACACTTTCACCGACTGTGCTCAGGCTCCTGGCCTCCCAAGGCTCCTCAGAAGCACGGTTTAGTTGTGGCACTGTCCTAACAGTGCACTAGATCCCCCCATAACTGATGGTCTTGCTTTACAGAGGAAAACGCTGCTTAACAAGCTCTCCCCTCCACCCCCAATTACCTTCATCAGCCTTTTTCAACATCTCAGATGTGGAAATCAACCGATACTTACTAAGGATCAGAAAACATCAAGGTATAGCATAACCTCTCCAAATTCCCTCTCTGCTCTCTCAGACTCAGAAGACAGCTTTGCTAGTGTGCTTACAGCAGTATCCTCAAACTACTCATAAAAACCAACCTTACTCTAACTGCAGCTACAGTTGACACACATTTGGATGTTGAGGTGACAAGAATCTGTAGAGCCTGCTTGTATTACGGCAGCACCCCCAAGCCTGAAATACAATGGATTTATATGGTCATCAGAACCGTCATACTTTATTTTTTGACCTGTCCTTGACACACTTACCCTTACAAGACTAAAGTAAGGTAACCTCCCCCCCCACCCCCTTTACAGATCAAATTTGAGAACTGAAAGCTGCCTGCACTGTCATTCTAGGTTTCTTTTGTGATCTTAGGCCAGCCTCTTTGCTCTGTCAGCTCCCTTTCACATCTACCTCTGAAAACACAAGTTTGAGAAGCACTGGCACTGCAACACTTTGCCAAAAAGCCCAGCAGCTCCGGTGCAGACCGGGCAGGCTGAGCTCTTTCAAGGACAGAGTCAGAAGACTGGAGCACAATCACTAGAAAGCAATTAGAAGACATTGAAGTTTCCTTAAAAGGCAAGAAGACCACACCACAGAGAAGCACCTATATACCACCACGTTAACAGCCCCACCAGCCTGATTTTTCAAGTAAAGAATTGCAGGGATGCCAGACAAATGAGGAGAGCAGCAAGAACCAATTCAGTCAGACCAGAGAAAAATCTTTATAATCACTCAAAAGTCCAACTTAAGCAAACATCTTGCATGGTAATACAGCAACCGCTTCCCCAGCCTGCGACTCAGACTGTGCAGCAGCACAGAACCCAGCCACAGCGTTCATCCTTCTGCTCTCCTCGCTTGCAACGGAGCACAGTGAAAACTGAGCACCTGAACCCCATCAGCAAAAGAACCCACAGCAAGAGCTACTGCCCAGCTCTCCGTAACCAGGCACGTGCCCACACGCTCACCTTTCACAGCTCAAGTCACTGGTTTAAGGAATAGCGACGAGGCATTATCATGCACAGAAAAAAAAAGTTCATGCGTTTCCATGGGGATAGCAGTGATTACATATTTAGCGGCAGTAAGATAAGGCAGCATGCATGATGAGCACACCAATTTCCTGGACAGCAGATCAGCCACAACACCTAAAAGCCAGGACAACCGCAAAATGACAGATGGCAGATTTCCACCCAGGCTGTAATGTCGAGGCAGCATTTTCCGCAGAGCAGGAGCTGGTGGAGAAGGTTCCTGCTATTTCATGTCTTCAGATCAGACAAGTGATGCCTTAACTCCTCCCCGGATCTGCTTGTTATAGAAATCCCAGTGGAGGGGGCCTGCCACTTCTAAAGAAATGCAAGCCCCCAACTCCTCCCTCCCAATTTCAGAGTGCCAGAAAGCATCATCAGACCTCAACTCACATCTGGGGAGAACAGGCAAACGCAGTGGCTGACTGAGGACACGGTGGCAGACAGACACACACGGGATGGCATTGGAAAGGGGGATACAGCCGGGGACCAAGCCCTGTGCGCAGAGGACTCCCTGCACTGCCAAGCGCTGTTTTTCTGCTGAGCCCCATGAACCAAGCTGTGGGCAGACCCCAGATCAAGCTGACACCTGCACAGCCAGCAGACAAGCTCCCCGTTTGGGAACTGTGCAAAACAGAGCTGGAAAGCCCTGAAGGGAGACAAAGCAAGAGAGTTTCTTGCTGACCGTGAGGCCCGACACAGCTGGAGTACAGTGCTGCAGGGCAGCAAACACCTCCCAGCACCAACCAGCACTGCAGGAGATCCTCAGAGCCGTCATTAAAACCTTCTGGACTATGTTAGACCTCTGGTGTCTTTCCATGCTCAAAAACAGAATAAGGGAAAGGACTGCAGCAAAATTAATAAAAATATACAACTTTTCTACCAACTGAAGTACTTAAAGGCCACTTCTGCACATGTTGACGTCAATACTTTTGCACCCTAACCAGGACGGGGCAGAGATCAAGGGTTAGTCCCTAACACAGCTGTGCTTTGTGCTGATTCCTTTATGGAAGCAAACAAGCCATTTATAGACAACCCAAATGCACACAGACACGCAGCAAAAGCACGCAGTTATAGAGGGCTTGATAAAATTAAACTCCCCAATGAATTTCAATTATATTCCTTCAACAGCTTAATAAATGGCAAGCTTAAACTACTGGCACAAACAAAGTCATTTGACTGATCACTGAAGTACATTTCGATGGTTTATGTAATTACACCCCTGTGGCAGAGCTGGAACATCTGAAGTCCTGTTTAAAGAAAGGGAAGAAATTAAAAAACAACCAATTACTGTATGCCGGACCAAAGATTTCAGTACAAAGCTCTATACTGGCACATAGCCTGCAGAGCAGGGGAGAACTGGTCCCTAACACTGCCATGGAAAAATGGGGCTCTGAAGGCTGACACCTCAAACACCCACACAAGGGACCATGCAGCATCCGGCATCACTTACCGGGTTCTTCAACAGCCTATTTCACATCACTGCTCGATACTTAGCAATTCAGGACATGCATCATCTGCAAACTTATTTTACAAATAGATCTTCACATCTCCCTGAAGCAAACAGGCGTAAATTGTCATTAACTTCATCACTCATCTTCACACACGGAAGCAGGGGTAAAGCCAGCTTCCAAAGCCAAGCTTAACGTTAACCTAGATGCCACGCTTGTGCTCAGCTCAGACACCCCATATCTGCTCCATGGAGAGTGTACTGCTCCTGCCGCGCCTCTGCACTCCCTCCACTGGAAATGGACACTGGCAGCAGGGATCAAGCAAATTTAAGAGCTCCTGAGTTAGGACAGTGACCACTGAAAACAGAACCAGAAGAGCATGGATCTGCTTTAAAAGGTAAAGCAGGCATTACTGCAGAAGAGTAGCAAATCATTAACTGAACTCTGAAATTTATAGTTTAATGCCCAAAAGACTGTTTCATTACTCAGTCCAGGCCCTTCTAGTGCCAGTATCACTCTGGAGGTGAGCCTCAGGTGATGGACGATGAAGGACTCTGGACAAGGAACATTTTCAGGACTGTTTTCTGATGCTCCCCTAGACTGGGCACATAGCAGGAAGGGTGCTGTAAAACCAGAACATCCAGAAATCCTCAGAAATAGATGTGGGAAAACAACAAAACACAGACTGACACACCAGACAATGCAGGACCAGGACAGTACAATCTACCCCAAAACTGCCCAAGCATTCATTTTGGGGGAGCTTTTCAGTACAGCAGATCCCATTCCTTAGAAAAGCCCTTCTCTCAAATTCTCAGTCATTTGCCAGGTAGTTCTTGCCACAGAAACCAGGGAAAAAAAAATAATATATATATATTTTTTTTTTTAGCAGTACTTTTAGGGGGTTATTTAGTGGCTAGCCCCATCCTTTTGGTCAAGTGAAGGCAAGGGCTGCAGAGCTCTCCCCAAGCCGGCAGCAGCCCTCTGCTGACACGCAGCCAAGGCACAAGGCGGTTGTCAGCTGCAGAGCCCTCGCTCACCACTCTCCTTCCCAGACTCCAGCTGCGGAGCAGTAAATATCAGCATAATTAGAAAGAAGGGGAGAACACACAAACAAATCTAACCGACCAGACAACAACAGCAGCACTGCAGGAACCCCATCCTGAAGTCAGCTGCACTCTTGGCTTGGTGTTAACGCCTTAAGGCTGTGCTGGAGGATGACAACCTGGCCAAGTGGGAGATGTGTCCCACGTGTCCCCTGTATGAAGTTGTGACTGTACCACTAGTGATCTCCTTACCTGGACAGACACAGCTGGAAAGGGGGAAGACAGAAGGATGTTCATCCTGCTTTGCAGATAGGGAAAGAAGACAGAAATTAAGGCCAGAAATGCCAATACTTGGTTTCAAGAAAGTTTTTGCTGCCCAAAGACNAAGCCCTGTGCGCAGAGGACTCCCTGCACTGCCAAGTGCTGTTTTTCTGCTGAGCCCCATGAACCAAGCTGTGGGCAGACCCCAGATCAAGCTGACACCTGCACGGCCAGCAGACAAGCTCCCCGTTTGGGAACTGTGCAAAACAGAGCTGGAAAGCCCTGAAGGGAGACAAAGCAAGAGTTTCTCGTTGACCGTGAGGCCCGACACAGCTGGAGTACAGTGCTGCAGGGCAGCAAACACCTCCCAGCACCAGCCAGCACTGCAGGAGATCCTCAGAGCCGTCATTAAAACCTTCTGGACTATGTTAGACCTCTGGTGTCTTTCCATGCTCAAAAACAGAATAAGGGAAAGGACTGCAGCAAAATTAATAAAAATAGACAACTTTTCTACCAACTGAAGTACTTAAAGGCCACTTCTGCACATGTTGACGTCAATACTTTTGCACCCTAACCAGGACGGGGCAGAGATCAAGGGTTAGTCCCTAACACAGCTGTGCTTTGTGCTGATTCCTTTATGGAAGCAAACAAGCCATTTATAGACAACCCAAATGCACACAGACACGCAGCAAAAGCACGCAGTTATAGAGGGCTTGATAAAATTAAACTCCCCAATGAATTTCAATTATATTCCTTCAACAGCTTAATAAATGGCAAGCTTAAACTACTGGCACAAACAAAGTCATTTGACTGATCACTGAAGTACATTTCGATGGTTTATGTAATTACACCCCTGTGGCAGAGCTGGAACATCTGAAGTCCTGTTTAAAGAAAGGGAAGAAATTAAAAAACAACCAATTACTGTATGCCGGACCAAAGATTTCAGTACAAAGCTCTATGCTGGCACATAGCTTGCAGAGCAGGGGAGAACTGGTCCCTAACACTGCCATGGAAAAATGGGGCTCTGAAGGCTGACACCTCAAACACCCACACAAGGGACCATGCAGCATCCGGCATCACTTACCGGGTTCTTCAACAGCCTATTTCACATCACTGCTCGATACTTAGCAATTCAGGACATGCATCATCTGCAAACTTATTTTACAAATAGATCTTCACATCTCCCTGAAGCAAACAGGCGTAAATTGTCATTAACTTCATCACTCATCTTCACACACGGAAGCAGGGGTAAAGCCAGCTTCCAAAGCCAAGCTTAACGTTAACCTAGATGCCACGCTTGTGCTCAGCTCAGACACCCCATATCTGCTCCATGGAGAGTGTACTGCTCCTGCCGCGCCTCTGCACTCCCTCCACTGGAAATGGACACTGGCAGCAGGGATCAAGCAAATTTAAGAGCTCCTGAGTTAGGACAGTGACCACTGAAAACAGAACCAGAAGAGCATGGATCTGCTTTAAAAGGTAAAGCAGGCATTACTGCAGAAGAGTAGCAAATCATTAACTGAACTCTGAAATTTATAGTTTAATGCCCAAAAGACTGTTTCATTACTCAGTCCAGGCCCTTCTAGTGCCAGTATCACTCTGGAGGTGAGCCTCAGGTGATGGACGATGAAGGACTCTGGACAAGGAACATTTCCAGGACTGTTTTCTGATGCTCCCCTAGACTGGGCACATAGCAGGAAGGGTGCTGTAAAACCAGAACATCCAGAAATCCTCAGAAATAGATGTGGGAAAACAACAAAACACAGACTGACACACCAGGCAATCCAGGACCAGGATAGTACAATCTGGCCCAAAACTGCCCAAGCATTCATTTTGGGGGAGCTTTTCAGTACAGCAGATCCCATTCCTTAGAAAAGCCCTTCTCACAAATTCTCAGTCATTTGCCAGGTAGTTCTTGCCACAGAAACCAGGGAAAAAAAAATAATATATATATATTTTTTTTTTTAGCAGTACTTTTAGGGGGTTATTTAGTGGCTAGCCCCATCCTTTTGGTCAAGTGAAGGCAAGGGCTGCAGAGCTCTCCCCAAGCCGGCAGCAGCCCTCTGCTGACACGCAGCCAAGGCACAAGGCGGTTGTCAGCTGCAGAGCCCTCGCTCACCACTCTCCTTCCCAGACTCCAGCTGCGGAGCAGTAAATATCAGCATAATTAGAAAGAAGGGGAGAACACACAAACAAATCTAACCGACCAGACAACAACAGCAGCACTGCAGGAACCCCATCCTGAAGTCAGCTGCACTCTTGGCTTGGTGTTAACGCCTTAAAGCTGTGCTGGAGGATGACAACCTGGCCAAGTGGGAGATGTGTCCCATGTGTCCCCTGTATGAAGTTGTGACTGTACCACTAGTGATCTCCTTACCTGGACAGACACAGCTGGAAAGGGGGAAGATAGAAGGATGTTCGTCCTGTTTTGCAGATAGGGAAAGAAGACAGAAATTAAGGCCAGAAATGCCAATACTTCGTTTCAAGAAAGTTTTTGCTGCCCAAAGACAGGCTGTTGCTCTTGAAACCTGTTAAGTGGCTGCAGCGGCAGTACCGAAACAGAACAGCAGAGCCCAAGTCCCAGCTCGAACACTAACCCAATCCCTCCCTTTACAGCCTACAGAAGCACTTGCAAGTCCCTGTTTGTAGCACAAGGACAAAGCACAGCTCTTGCCAGCACCAGCTATGTCTCCATCCAGTCCTGACATGCTCCATGTGCCAAGAAGGCTGCTCCCTCCAGGAAAGCTGCAGAGACACCTCCAGCCGCTCACAGATTTGTTTCCACTAAAGACATCTACTATAGTGGAAGAAAAAAACGAAGAAAACAGAGGGCTAGCAGGGGACAAAGTTCCCATCCCAGGGGAAATTACAAGTTTCCCACTTTCTGCTGGTGGGCAGGTCTTGGAGAGCAGCCATGGAGGCTGCCACCATCCCCTGGGCTGCTGCTGCTGGAAGCAGAGGGGATGCAGCACTCCAGATTATTCTGGAGTCTCTGTCTGCTATGCTGGAAGGAAATACAGGCAAGACACAGACACAGGAATCTCGGGGCTGCCTTTCCACCTCTGAATCAGTAAAGTTACAATGGGAGAAAATGGCTACTTGTTGGTATAAAATTATTTAGTTAGGACAATAAATCCCAGCTGAGCCGCAGAGGAGACACACAAGGAGAGCAATTTTTCCCACCTGTGCAGTGAATGAACTGTGTAATTCTATGCTCCCCCCCATAGATGTGTTGCTACACATTTAAGCAGTGTTGCTGCAGTGCTCAAACACAGTATTTGTATTTATTGGTGCACTTCCAGAAGCTGCACTCTAATGTACCCTGATAGGGACACCATGAACTCTTCTGTGATCCTGGGGACAGAGACAGCTTTCCCCCGAACAGCCCACAGGGCTTGCATCGCAGCAGATCAGAGGGCCACATACTGTCTTGAAGCTTTTAAGCATTACTAGAAGTAAGCGCTTGCTGCCATAGACTCCTTGGGCTGGAAGAGGGAGAACACACCACCACAGCAAAAGGAAGCAATCATTTCTTAAAATTATCTATCTGCTGCTCATTCATTTAGTCTGTACATTAAAACAGACTGACACATATCATTTGTGATGCATCTGCCAGCTTACACTTAACACCACCCCACTGTCCCCCAGTAATAAATACAACTGCACAGCAACCCAAGTTTTCTTGCAACCTGATCTATAAAAAGCAGCTGGCTTCCCTTGCCTCTCCCAACACTACCTTGGGTTTCCTGATACTCTTGGAAACCTAACAGGGTTTTTATTGAGCAAGTTGGCATTGGGTAGCTATAAACATGAATTCTAACCCTGCCTCTCTAAATAATACTTACGTGGTCAACATCTCTCATCTACCCTTCACCCTGCCCTCCAAAACAAACAACAAACACAAGTTTTCTTTAGCCCCTTTTGAGTTTTTGTAAGCTACCAAGCATAAAATTAAGATACCACCAAGTTGTGCACTCTGCTTAAATGCCTTTGGCTGACATGGAGGAAGAGCAGTAATATTCAGGCGCACCTGATTGCAGCTGAAGTAAATAAGGGTAAAATTCCTTCCTGCAACCAAAGTGGGAGCAGACCAACATGGCAAATTATTTTTACAGACAGATCCTTTTTCTCATCCCCTGAAACGTTGCTTGTAAACTAGACAATTGAGGACATCCATTTTAGAAACCCACCATCACACATCGCCTCCATTTTAGCAAATCTCACTTGGTCTGCAGTGATGCAAGGGATGCAGGAATGGTGGGCACACCTCAGTCCTACACCTTCCTGCCATCACACCAGGAAACAGACAAAAACCAACAGGAACGAGGACAGAAGAAAAGGAGAACCCTGCAGCAAGCAGGAGATAGGGGGGCAGAATACACCCAAAGCCAATTCTGGTTTTTGGCAATAATGAAGGAGTAAAGTCTCAGTACCAAGGTACCTTGCCACGGCTCAGCTCTGCCCCAGACCTTCACGCCCTCTGCAAATCTAAACTCTCACTCAGAAGGGGGAGGAAATCCCATTGCCACGGCACAGATTAGGTTAACACATCCAGTCCTGGTTTCCCAGATTTTGCCATGCTTCTGTCCACTGCTGTGTAGCCTCTTTTTTCCAGCACCTTCAAACCTCCTTGAATTAAACATCTTTGCAGAAAGTTTTACCCCATCTTCTACACTCAGACCAAGACCATGCAGAGAGTCACGGATCCTCCCTTACAGTCCCCTAAAGCTGCAGTTTATCAACAAAACCTATGATTCCTCTGTGCACTGTGGGGTCACACGTACACTCATTGGTAACGAAAGGGCCAAGCCCCGTTTCTCTGGTCTGACATTCCCCCATTGAGGGTGCTCGGTCACCACACAGCCCAGGGCAGCCTTCGCAAGGCTGGCAGAAAGAGCCAGGTACAGGTTGTTCTGCAGTGGGTCTGACCGCTCACAAGCCCATCGGCTCTCTTGTTTTAAGCAGCACAGCACTGCTTGTGCAATGTTGTTTTGGTGAAGAAATAGTTTATTATTTATGGCGTGTTTTCTCAGGGAAATACATATTCAGGCTTGAGCATAACCTTAAAAGTAGGCTGAGAGTCCATCAGGGAGTAAGAATGAGTTGAGCTAATGACTTGCTCAGATTCAGCCTCTGCTTTCTGCACTGTTTACTGAGGGAATAAGCTGCTCCTGCAGCACAACCCAGTATCAGAGCATTTAACCTGTACACATCATCTCCTCCCTGCAGTCCACACACAAGCATTCTGGGATCTGTACATGGCTGTAACAGGAGGTAATTCATCAATAACCTCTCCTTCCCAGGTCCTCAAGGAGTATTTACCCAACTCTCAGGTAAATGAGGCAAGACAGAGCACGTCTTGTTCCCAGAACCAGCCCCTCTCTATCAAGTGTTAGACATTTGCTGAAAAACAAATTAGAGCATGTTAAAACACTTCACTTAATTAAAAATAATCCTAACAGTATCACAAAGGTAAAAGTAATTCACTGTTTTGGTTAAACACTGAAAACAGAACCGAAGTCTGTGAGATCACTCTGTGCATACTAAATAGTGCTTTACTTTTAAAGCATACTAATGGAGTAAAAAGAAAAGTGATTTGAATTGGCTTTTTAATCACACAACTTCTCCTGTAAATAACCACCAAAAAGCATCTGGGCACAGGTAAAGGTCACGATAGAAAAATTTTTTTTTCAGCACTAAAAATATGTAAGATGAATCATCAATATTTTGAATTTCAATTTTAAAAAAAACAAACCCAGAAAAATTCAAATTTCTTCCCTCCTCCAGGGCCTGTCTTTTCTCCAGCTTTATAAATAATACTCTAAGTAGGTACCTGGCTCCTTACATGAGCATGACAGAACAAATCCACTGCCTTTGACGTGATGAACTATTGATATGACACAGAACTCCTCTAACCTGCAGCCTCCCCCAGTGTCACAGAGGTGGTGGCCACGTTCTCCCTCCAGCGAGCAGAAAGACCCTTCAGTTTCCCACCGAAACCTGACCGCAGACTGTCAGTGACTTCTGCAGCTCTCCAACAGACAGTTCATAAGAAATGGATCTGTCTGGCACACCAGCTTTTGGCTATGAAAAGCTGGAGGGGAAAAAAAAAAAAAGACAAAAAAAAAGAATGGAAGAAAAATATGGAAGGAAATTTGCAGCAATTTAATTTAAAATTAAGTGTGGCAGAATAAGCCGCTACTATTTTTTTGGACTGAATTGTTTTTTTCTTTCCATCTCCTTCACAGTGCCTTCAAAGAGAAAGCAATGTACATCTTAACTCTCCCAGCACTGTGCTTTAGTTCAGACTTCCTTAGGAAAATATATCAGAAGTTATTTAAAAGAGCAAAAAAGCAAAAAACAACCAATTACTCATTTCTTGGCATTCAAATAATAGGAATGCTCTAGGCAGTTAAAAGCAAAACTCCAGTGTTTGCACTAATGTACGCCTGTCTAAGAAAGTAAAGCCCATTGCTCTGGACAGCTTTTATTCATTCCATTTTTACCACTTGATGCCAAAATACATTTTTCCTGAAGAACTACGTACTTGGATGACTAAAGCCAACAGCATTTTCATCACTGGATGCAACGAAAGCAGGAGCTAGGCTGCAGTGCTGAGGGTATCTATGTCCAGTTATTTCGAGAACATAAATTAACACTGAAGCATCCATCTGGCATAACAGATTGTTTGGTGCACTTCGTCCCCTGCTAATTAATCGATTAGCTCCACTGGGTAACAAGAGTTTTCCGCCTGGTTCTCCAGTTTCGGAGGATGGGCTGGCTGACTGCAGACTTGACAAGTCAGGGCTCACACCGACACTGGCCTTCTAAAGCCTGTCAATGAAACCGCGTCAGGCATGAAGGTCCTTGGCCAGAACTTATTTTTGAGAGGTGGTTAAGTCTATTAATTAAAAAACCGTCCTTTTATGCAGGGTTTGCAGGTGTCACAGCTCTTCTGATTTGACAATGTGCATAAAAAGAACTGACAAATTTCCCCCAGACCCTGCCCAAACCAGCATGGTCCCACAGTGAAACGATGGGCTGAACACACAGGCTCCCAGCCCCAGCAGCGGAGCTGACCCACTCCAGGCACAGACAGAGGCCAGCCACCACTCCCCCAGCCCTCCTGTGCTGCAGCAATGCTCAAGGGAACTTCTCAGGGACCTCTGTCCCCAAATACAAGCTCAGAAGAGTAACACCCCGCTTTGGGACGGAGCCAGGCTGCAGAGGATCGTGCTGCAAGTGCAGAGTGCTCACCACAGGGATGGGGAAGGACGTGCCCGCGTTAACCTTGCTCCTCATCCCCCTGAGCTCTAAGGAAGCTCGCTGAAAGCTGAAAACAAACTTCCAGGACTCTGAAAACGCAGAAAACTTAGGGGCTTTGCTTGATGCATCTACATACACAATATGCCCCAGACAGGGCTTTGGTAGGAAACTGTATCGCTTTTGTGGCAAGAACAAACCAGAAGTTAGGCTCTGTTTCAGCTCACTTGCCAGTGCATTTCCTGCAGTTGTGCTGGATTTAACCATTGCTAGCTGTTTATCTGCAGTTTCTGACAACTGCAAACTTGTGCTGCTGCAGGAGCAGACACAGCCCCTGGGAAGCCACCGAGGAGCAGAACACGGCTCTGCTGCCCTGGCTGAGCGGGCACACGTACCTGCCTGCACCCGTCACGGTGCCAGGGCCCAAAGTGGAGCCTTTCAGACCAACCCAGGGAGTCCAAAGGGCCTACGTCAGGAACTGAGGCCTGAACTTACCCAATACATTAACAACAAGAAAATGATTGCACATAAAATGCTCTTTGACCTCTTTTTGTAGCTCAGTTCAGGAAGGTAAAGGGCAACGATGGTTTTCATCCTCTGTCTGGACTGGCCTGTTCGCACAAGCGATCAAGTGAGAACTCAGAACAAGCTTGAGGAATAACAATTTTTCCTCAAAATCTGTCCATGTACTAAAAATATTGCAAATACACTTTTTGGGAAATACAACTTTCTTGGAAACTGCCTTTCCAAATGACATTTATCTCCTCGTCAAAATCGCATGCTAAGACAGGTCTCAGTGACCTGTGTAAGCACCTTGGGGCTGGGACCATGTCTCCCTGTGGGGGTCTGTGAAGACACTCCGAGTAAAGAGCTGATGAAACAATTCCGTAAACAGCCCAGTTCTCGGCTACAGGCCCACTGCTTCACTGCATAAGGTTTGACTGCTAGGAGGGCATGCACACACAGTCCGTTTCTGAGAAAAGAGAGTTGCTCTCTGTACCTATGCAGAATTTTTTAAACATCTGATGTCAGAAAACAAGGACTTTCAGTCCCTGGCATCACCACAAAGCTGCCTCAGACAGGCCAAGAAGAAGTCTGTATAGTGCAGGATGTGGGAAAGAAGAAATATTTGGCTTATATGCCCACAAATAACATAATAAAAATTCGAATACATTTTAAATCTCTCCTACAGGGTGTGAAATTTTGGCAGGGAGCCATTCTGATATTCAAACTACTCTTCAGCTAGGTGTCTCACACAGAAAATGTGGGAGCTATAGTCCTACGGAGTCAGGGTCTTGAGCTTCCCACCTGTACCAGGAACCAAACAAGCTCGAGGTACAAGGAAGAGGATTCAGCTCCTATGCACGGGTTGGCCAACAAAGTCTGGGATGTGATGCAGAAGCTGCCAGAAGGATTGAGTGTGACTTTAAAACAAATGCCTGTCATGAGGAAAACAACTGCAAAACAAAATGCCTTCAACCAGCCACCCTGCCTGCCCCGGCCGTGCCGCCATCCATCAAGTCCGTTCAAGTAACACTTGGGCGTGAAGTAAAGCCTCATGAACGATCAGACCCCACTGGCACACGACAACGGCCCGCATTCCACACCCCCCAAGAATTAAGTTAGATAACAGGGCTTATTTTATCTCAGTTACTACCCTGACTTCTGCAGCTCTCAGGTTCTATTTTTTTCCCTGCTCACTATTTCCCCACACACCACCTGGCAAACACGGAGCGAACACAGCAGCACCACAGCTCAGAGGAGGCAGGCACGGCGAAAAGATCAGTCACTCTGCTACAAAGAGATGCAGATTATGGCTCTCCCTATGCAGAGGCAGGACAAGCCTCCTGTGACTGCAATATGAAGCCTCCTGGAAGAAGGAAATGTAAAGATCAAGGTCAGGAAGAAGAAAGTAAGTGTTACAGAAGGGAGAAGGTTCTCCCAGAAGCTCTGCACATGTATCACACCTGCATTTGCCCATGGCTGGCCATGACCCTTACGCTGGTCGGAAGAGCAGAGAAGCCAGCCCAGCACAGGGCACTCAGAAGCGGAGTCACCTCGCTCAAAGTTTATCTGCAGGGCTCAGCCGATAGCCTTTCCAACAAGGATTTCATGGAAGTTACTTGTGAGAGCACCGTTGATCTTTTGTAATCCAAAGGTGTGCAGCCATCATCCATTCAAGCACCAGCCAATACAACAGGAGCAGTTATCATCCTTCAGCTGCACAGGCTCAACACTGGCAAAGATGACTATTTGAAAGGCAAAGAGGAAAAAGGAACCTCCTTTCTCCTTCGTTTACTTCCTTGTTTTAGTTCTGCTCATCAGCCAGGGCGTGGCCTGTTCTTCCAGGAAGAGTTTCCAATAGATGCCCTTCGTTACCGAGTCTTTTATTGCTCAACATGTTGATCCCATACCAAGCAGCCACATCTCTGCAGTCTCCTGTGCAGGAAATTCCAGGCTTTGCCAAAAGTTGGCTTAAGACAAGAAATAAAAGCTCTTCATGTTCAGATGTCACATAAGTCTTCCAAGCACTGCCATTTATACAGCCATGAGTACTTAGTTTAAACCTCTATCACGAGGGCCACATGTTCATTATTCCTATCTCTAAGTCAATTAATCAATCCTCCTCCGACATCCAAAGCCTCCATATCAGTTTTCTTTAGAAATATATTCACACCCAGAGTTTACATCAAGGCCTTCTAGGCAGGGGGGAAGGAGGTGGGATGCAGCTTGAGACAAGGGAGAACTTTCTTCTGCAAAGACACGGGATCACATTCAGATGAATGATCTCCACAAACCTAGAGAGGGGGGGAACTGCTGAGGTACTGCAGCTTTGGAGCAAACCACTCGCCTCTCTCAGCCTCCTGTATAACAGTGGGCCATTGTTCATTGCAACTCGGTTAAGAGAGCAGGTATCTCTTCTCCAAATCTCTACCTAAAATAGTGTGATTATGCAAGACCAAGCACAAAAAAATAAATAGGTTCAGGCTTGTTTGGACACAAATCTAAACTGAAAGCCTGGATACTAGCCAGAGAAAGAAACACACATTGTATTCTTTCAAATAAAACTCACCTTTTAGAGCCAGACTCCCTACTCCTTGGAGCCCAGCCTCCTGGGGTTTTTGGATAACTGGGTATGTCAGTGCTGAAAATGGAATGTCCAGCTCACACCTACCTCATGCAGGTGTTCTGCGGCTTAACCACTCTTAATGAAATGCTGCAGGTCCTTTGACAGCTATTTCTATTCAGAGTTTGTGGTAACACCACTCCTAAAACAGCTGGCCAGCTCGGAGAGGTCTCCGAGGAGTATTTTCTCCGATTCTGCCAGGCTCCTGTGCAGCACTCACCTTGCACACCCAGGCTAGAAGTGACCCAGCAGAAGCCAGAAGAGCCCAGCCAGCAGAGCCAGCATTCTGCACATCTTTCAAGCTCATACTCCACATTGCAAGGATCAAAAAAAGATCCTTTACCGTAGCAACCTGGAGAAGCAACTCCAAGCAGCCCACTACATCACATTCTTTCCATTTGGCCTCTGGCAAGTCTCCGCCTGTTTGAACAGATGCCATCAGCACTTGTCCACGTTGTGCTCTGCTGGTTTTTTCTACTTATTCCACCCCTCTTCTGCTTAAAAGAACAAATCAGCTTTTACAACCTGAATGTTCACCTGATGGCAAAAGATGGCTAAATGTTAAACCAGAAGAGTTTCCCACCCCAATCCCTAAGCACGACTCTACATTAAATATTGTCTCCAATACAACTGGCACTATAATCTTATATTTGTGAGGTCAGTATCAGCTGTTAGAACTGCACTAAGAGACGATGTTGAACAAAGCTGCCCTTTACTAGGAAAGTGTGTATAAGACTTGCTCTTCAGAAGTACAACCCAAACCAAACCCTTGTCTGAGAGTCATCTGAAAAGCCCTATACAGGCTCAAAACAGGTTCAATCACTTTAAGTCAGATTCAAGCCTTTTCTTCAGCTGAAGATACACTCATCAAGCTTAAAAAAAAAAAACAAACCCAAACAAACCCTATCTGTTCTTTAGCTTTCCTGCTTTCAACTGTCAAGCATATATGACACTATTTGGGATTCCACTTGGAATAAAATTCAGTACTGTCAATCTATTTTACTGTCACTAATCCTGTGATATGATCTTCTCTTAAAACTCCAGCGTACAAAAATAAATCATATGAAGCTCAAGGATATGTATTTTAGGCACCTACACAGAAAAACAAAGGTAAGCATGATGCATGTGTAACTAAATAGGCTCAGAATGGAACATAAATAAGAATACCTCTCTTTTTATTAAAAACCAAAGCCAAATCAAGATTTTCAAATTAATTCCATTGTTTTCATGATATATGTATAGCTGATCTGACTGAAATGTTTAAACACAACCATCTTGTGTTTTTTTAAGCAATGGAAATAGCCACAGGCATGAGCAGGCTGTAAAAACTCACTTGCTACAAAGCTTGTGGGCAGACAGTATTATTGATCTTATTATTTTTTAATATATCCTTCATGTACCTTCTTGAAAAAGTATTGAGGAATATCATAGGCACTTACAGAAAGTTAACATCTCTGCAAAGCATTCAAGGAATTGCGATCTCTCTATATTAAATGCTTAAAATGGTTCAACCAGCCATGGACAAAAAGTTATTCTTAATGACACTCCACAGGATGCAGTTGCTTTTAGAGTAAGTTTTCTGTTTTATCACCTTTGAATCCCTCAAGCCTGTCTTCAAAAGAGTCATTTGACTCTTCTTCTGCCAAACTCTGAAAAAGTTCATTAGTAAATCTCAGAATCAAACAAATCTTGCCATGACACCACCACCACCATAGAAGGGGTTATGTCCAGGCGAGAGAGTTGGGGAAGAGTCCCCCAATCCCCACTTACAACTTGCATTCCCAATCTATCGAGTTACTTAATCACATACCTAGCTAATAAATTGTAAATGGAGTGACTCGTACACTTGAGGTTAGGTATGCCTTAGGATGAACCAGGGATACTGGGAACCATGCATGCTGACCCTACAGAAAAAACCACCCATCTAATATAAACCAGTCTATCCTAATACAAACCTTCCTATTAAGGCCACGGCTTTCAGAGAGACATCCCCGAACTGTCTGGTATCACGCTGTATTGTGGGGTGCTGCATTTTCTAATGCACACCTTCAGTCATTACTGGCAGATTTTAGATACAACTTTAACAACAACTACTCTGATCAGAAGGGAAACGCGATTCCTGCCAGCTTTGTCAGTCCTGTGCTACACGAGCAATCCCAAGAGCTGATATTCCCTTGGGTGTATTAAAGGAACACTTGATGAGGAAGCAATAACCTTTTTCTTCCCAAACAGCCCAGACAGCAGGTTGGCATCTCTGTAAAACACCGTCACACACTTTCCCACTGAAACAACTTACTAACACTCACAAGTTTCCTGATGTCATTTCTTCCTCTCTTATCAAATTAAGGCAAGAGAGAATACGAAGAGACAGGAAGAAAATACACAGCTTAATTACCGAGAAGACTACAGATAATCAAAGCAAGTCACAGTGCTGAAACAGGACAAACACATACTGACTTTTACATAAACAATAAATATCCATGGTGTACCCCAAATTGCTAAAAGTACTCAACCACAGGCTGGATTGTAACTGCATAATGGGAGCCAGTGAGGACAAACAAAGAAACTGTGTCCACATAGAACTAAGGAATTTGGAGCTTAGCTCCTGACGTTTTGTTGTCATTACTCTATGAAAAATAAATTCAAATCTAGGGACTTACCAAAGACTTCCACGCACTTAAAAATTTCTCCTCGCTTTTCTCTTTTGTGAAAGATTAATTCCCATGTTTTCTTATTGAGAGGATCCCAGGAGGAAGTAATTAGCTTTCATATCAAGCTTGAAAACAAAGCCCTAAATCATATGATGCTACAGTGTCAGCAAAAGGAAATGAACATAAAATGAAAAAAAAAAGTTTTATAGCTGAAAACACAGTAAAAATCACGGAAAAAAAATTATCAGTGTACAAAGGAGCCCACAGCTCTGTTAGTTTTTGGGCAGACTTTAGTCAAAATACTGAAAGCAAAACGCGCACAACTTAGTCAACGCTAGACTACATGTAAGTGCATCTTAAGTTCAGTACTTGGAGAAGCAGAGCAAAGGCTTTTTTCCTGGCCTTTTTTCTGATGCCTGTTTTGTTGGGGACAAGCCCTCCTACTCTTCTGGGGTGAGAAGCACCCAGGGCTGCCACTCTCTCTACAAAGGAGTAGGGAAGAAGTTCACATCTACTTCCGAGTCCTCTAGAGACAAGCAAACCAGCTGTCTTGCCCCGAAATGTCCCACAGTTTACCTGCAGGGGCTACTGGTGCCCTCGGGCAGAACAGCAGCAAACCAGCTCCTTCCCAGAGTCTTCCCCTTCAAGGCAAGAGGGACCTGGCAATTGATAGAGGGAGGGAGAGCAGACACAGAAGCAAGAGATTCCTATACCTTGAGGATGAGAAAATATGTTTGGATAAGCATTAGAATAAAATGGGGGGAACCTCATTAAAGAACAGGAGCCTGCTGCACACACAAGGGCCCCAAAGCACAACTGCAAGGTGACTGCCAGGAGCAGAGACACACATTATTATTCGTCAGAGAGTGACAGACCAGCCCTAGTGCATCAGACAACTTCCCCAGCACCGGGGTGGGACACAGGCACCAGCAGAAGCTCCACCCAGGGACGCACCGTGAGGAGCAGGGGTCACCAGCACTGGTGGCAGCTCCAACCCATTCCCTCACATGCAGTCAGAGACAATTAGATAAACTCTAAAGCTGGAGAGACACCAACAGATTAATACGTGTATCTAAAGGTACAGGCATGCAGCTCCCAGCAAACTGAAAGTCATCTCCAAGCTTCCAGCTATGGGCGACCAGGGCTCTTGGCACCATTGTACCCCCCAGCCTGTACAAGTCAAGACAATATTTTTGTTCACTGCAGAGAGAAGAAGGGAGGATGCTGTCCTAGCCTGAGGGACACCGGAGGTGACAATTCTGCTCCTCTGCCTCTTACTTTACCGAAACAATGTATTCGGCAAGACCTATGCACTTCAAAGCCCTGTCAGTCAAATACATGTAAGCACTGGGACAGACCCGCCCCTTCATAGGCAAGAGCACGAAGGGCCACTACTCTAACAAACATTTCCTAAAAGAAAAAAAAAAATCCACTACCAGGCTCTGTGTTCTCAGAACTAAGTTTACAAAGAGACCATACTTTCTCCAACACTTACCAAAACTCAACTGATTCAAAAATCAAGTTGTGTTTTTTCTCAAGCTGATCCCCCAGCGAAAAGCCTGCTAGCAGATTTTTGCCAACAGCTCTGTAGATTAATCCACCTCTGTCCCTGCAACAGGAAAATAAAGCCTCACACAAACCAGCAGAGCAAGATGCCGCACTCGGCAGATACCAGAACTGCACATGCTACAAAATACAGCACAGCCAAATGTGAAGCTAAGGGTTTTGCACATTATAGCATACTATATCTAGTGTACCAGATACTCCAGAAATTAACTCCTAGCCCAGAGTGTTTTTAACTCCATTTCATTTTATGACTGCAGCTCAGATTATCTTCATGCAGAAGTACCATACAAAAACGAGCATTCCTAGTCATCTTTGCAAAAGGGTGGGCAATTAACTTAAAGATACAAGCAGAGTTCACTGTAGGTATTAATTTCCAACTCTCTGAATTTGTTGACAGCCACAGAACTCCATTTCTGTCTGAGCCAGTAGCAGGAAGAGAGAAGGAAGCAGCAGCACTTAGGGCGGCACACAAAGCAATTGAGCAAGGTCCATGCTACGCCGACCTTGCCATCTGGACACGTGGCAAGCCCAGCACAGAGGCATTTCCAGCATTATCCTTTATAATCGTGTAAAATTGTGTTCTGATGAGAGAGGCCAAAAATCCCATGCTCCAAAGATCCAGCTGATAACAGCAATCAATCAATCCCCCTTTATGGATGCCAGGTCACGCATGTCACACAGCGATGGCCCTGTTACTGCTTCACAAACATGAACAAATCACCCTACTTTCTGCATAAAGATGTTGATTTTCATTCCCTCAGTCCCACCGAGTGAGAGAAATACAGTAGTTAAGAAGCTGATCCTGCATCCCCAAGGAAAACTGAAAGGACTTTACTGGAGGCTGCTCTATGTGCAGGATTAGGCCTGAATGATTTGCAAAAGGCTTTGCAATGAATTGGTCACTGAGCTAAGAATAGAAGCTGGGAACCCTGGTTCACAGCTCTGTGCTCGCTCTACAAGCGCTGCCTGCTCAGCCTCTGTAGCCGCTGCCTTCTCCCACACCGGGCACTCGGGCACACAACTGGACTTGGACGCAGCAAGAGGACATGTTGCCCTTGTGATGTTCATTCGGGAATCTTCCCTCAGTTACATGGCAAGAGTCCTGTGCTGGAAACCATGAACAGCTGTAGCTTCAGCTTGTACTTCAGTATTACGCACCAGTGTTATCAGTCTATCTTTATGTCAGGAATTCTGCGGGAATTTGCTTTCTGCAAACTAACATGGAAGAGTGGAAAAAGATGGAAGAGAAGATTTTGTGTGTGTGTCTGAGAGAGGGAGAGAGATGATGAAAAACTTTGTAATTATATAGTTTAACCTTCTGCAAAATGTAGGCTGAAAAAAAGTTTAATAATTCCTGTATCAAGCCTGCAAGTCCTGTCCAAGTCTTCTGTATGGCACTCACCCTGCCCGCTATCCTGCCACCTGCATTGCAACAGCTTCCAGCCTGCCTTCAGGCCTCTCGCATGTACAGTGTCTGCCCCAAGCAGCTCGCTCAGCTGCACCAGACAAATCCCACCGCTTCAGCAAAGGCTTTAGCCACCTGGGCACAAATTTCTTTGAAACAGCACATTTTGGGAAGAACCAAACACCTCCAAGACCTATAATGTAAAAGATAAAGGACTCAAAAGGAGATCCCCCAACAACAAAAATATACACAACCCTCTCCCACACGCCCTGACATAACAAGACTTTACAGGGCTTGAGGGAGCAAGCACAACAGTTATGATATGTTGAAACAAGTAATGTCACTCATTCCTTGTCTTGTACGACAGATTGACGGATTCTCAGTGCAGAACTTGCAGACAATTTCAAAAGGCGGCAAGCTGAAGACAAACTGTCAACGAAAGGACCAAAATCTTTTTTTGAAAATGAATAAATGCAGTCCCTGAATCCCCAAGCACTCCGGCCTCTTATCAAGACACAAGCACAACTCAAGAGAACAAATCCTGATGTGAGTCCACAGCAAAGAAGAGGCTGTGCATCTTCTCTAAGCAGAAGAAACCATTTTCGTGAAGGATTTTATTATTTAAGGACCAACAAACCAGACCAAGAAAGAGGTTAATTATGGAAGAAAACAACCAGGAGACATTATGGGATTATGAGAAAGCCAGAAATGAGAACATCAGACAATTCCACCAAAGCCAGTCTCCCAAAATGATACTTCCCAACTCCGGACACAGCCATGACATTCACTAATTTGGTGACATGTAACTATGACACGGATTTTCTACATGGCATCAAGGAGAAATGCTCCCAGCCTCCCATCTGCAGAACAGGAAAGCTGCTCCACAGATGCAAATGTTTCAGAAGGAGGCTCCATGCGGCCATACAAATGCATGGGTAAATATACTAAAAATGGCTTTACAGAGTGCGTTGCTTCAAACCTGCCAGCGTGCAAGCCTTACTGAAGTCTACTACTAGTTTAATAGCAACGCTACACGCAGTGAAGGCACGCAGGCCAAGGTGAAGCAGTTTTGATAGATTTCCTGGGAAGCCAAAGCACCAGACCACTCTCTCTGCAGGGAAGGGAGCTATCTTCATGGGAATCAGCTCACACAACGTCAAAGCAATAATTCTGTGCTCAGGCGAATAAAAGGCGGGGGGGAATCTTTTAAATTAAACCTCAGACAAGCTTTCTTCACAACAGAAATTCAACAGCATACCAAGGTTTCCAAGCCCGTCATTGCTGACCTGTCCAAAGAAAGCTGAGGTGTAATTTACTGGATTTCTGTGAAATAAGCTCCAGTTTCATCTGAGGCTGCAATAAGCAAAGCTACAACTGCTGTGGAGTTTCAGTTGGTGCATAAGGCTTCATTCTAGAGCTGTGCGAGCAGCGGGCAGCATCTCCTACCTAAAGGACCATGAAGAACTGAGCACGAGTGTGTGCTGGAAAAAGCAACACTTGAATCTATCAACAGATAGAGACAAAGTCTGTCCCTTCCAATTACATTAACATCAATATGGCCGCTGCTTTCCATCAAATAAAGATTTCTCCTGTTACACGGGCTTAGCTTGCTCATTGTCTACCAAAAACCACTCAATATTGAGCCACGCTCCTGTTAAGTTCCTCAACGAGAGTATTGCCCTGACTGAAATGAGCTGTAATGCAACCACACAAGATACCTGAAAAAAGATTAAAAAATGAGGCTCTAAAGTTAGAAAGGCAAAGACCTGAAGATAAAACGATGGGTTGTTTTTACAGCAATTATCTCAGCACCAGCAAACTTCATGCAAGTTTCCCTAGACCTTTGATGAAGTCCAACACCCTTTCTTCCCTGCATCCTCCCTCTCCCAGCACAGCAGCCCACTATTACCCAGCAGGCAGAGATGTTCCGAGGCACCTTGGGCTATTCTCCATGCGAAGCATCACATCTTGCACCTGAGCAGCAGTGACAGCGGCAGACCTATGAAAAAGACTACTGAGGATACAGACCCATGTCTTAAACGGAAAAAAAAAAATTCTATCTGGCCAAACTCCCAGGCAAAGGTAGTCCTGTGCCAGTTACACAGTTAACCAGCATTTTCATGCCCAAGGAGCAAAATAATGTATTCTTAAACCTCTCCATCAAGAGCCTGGTGAATAGCCATTCTTTGAAATGGTGGCATGGAGGCACCATGGATTTTTTTTTTTTCTTCAGCAAATTAGCATTGAACAGAACCTCACAGCCACAAAGGCAGCAACAAAAGGGGAAGAGGTAAAAGAACAAGGCTTAGGCAACCATCACACAGAGGATCAGCATCTTCACACTCACCACAACACACAAGGGCTTCAAACCACGGCAGAGCAGCTGAGCAGCAGGGTGGGAGCACTGCAGACACCAGTTATCCAGGAGAACAAAGGGATGGGAAAGCTTTGGCAAAATAGAACTTTAAGCAGCAGAAATCATAGAAATGAGCCTGGGATGGGATGCTGGGGAAAGAACTATCAGCAATCCTGTTGCGTGCTGAGTTCCCCGTGTTGGGAAGTCAACAACAAAATGCCATGCTGCCTTCAGTCTGCTCATCTCCATCCAGACAGGATGTTTTGTCCCCTTAGTACAGGAACTTCACCATTTACACAACTCACCCAGAGATAATAAAGAGCTGGTCTTAATATAACACGAATTAATCCAAGGATACTAATGCATGCTACATCCAGAAAAGAAAGGGCTATTTACCCAGAAATCTCAAGTGTACTGATGCCCAACCTGCACAAACAGGATTTTGCAGAAACATTCCCTCTCACACAAATTTTTCAGCCTGACATCAACGAAGAGAAACTTGTTGACTTTGCCAGGCATAGAACTGGGTTATCAGGGCATCCCAAGCAGATTTGTAACAAAATCAGTAGCTTAAATATTGACACTTCCACTCTTATATCTGTAGGTTTAGTAAAGAAAGAAATACTCCTTGCAAGCAAAAGCTCTGGTCAAGCATAACTCCCGAGTCAGCTGTATTTCAGTGCAAACAGCAAGGTAATTCATGACACTGGGGTTATGCTGTATTCAAGTACACATTGGCATGATTTCATACCAGGTTTTAGGCTTTCCTATTCAATTTTATTTTTTTTACCTGGCAATAAATTTCAACTTAGTACAATGTAAAATATAGTGAACTGGTACAGCCTTGGAGTTTGGGCTGAATGCCGTTTGTTGGCCCTACAGAAATCAGAGCCAATAAAACAGGGCTTATCCACAGCAGGAAACTACCTGAAAAACTGTTTTCAAAGGAAAACAGCAAACTCCTGGAGAAGTGAGAAACATTCCCACAGAAAAAGAGAAAGCCACACCTAGGTGGAAGCTTCAGTTATTTCCTTGTTATGAAACTCAATCTTTGGGACAAGACATACTTACTCAGCATTTTTCTCCCTTCTTGCTGCCAGAAATAGGTGATGTATTTGAAGTATAAGCAAGATCTAGCACAGCCAAATCTCTGTAGAGACCACTATTTCACAAAAACCTGATCTTTTCTGTTTATTAGCAGAGGCCGGATCTAAGTCTTTCAATACTATACACAAAGACCTACACAATTTGAGCTAGAGGAATGCTGCCATAATTGACAAGAATAGGTGTGGCCAAATGTTTTCTCACACGGCTCAGAGATATCACAGTCAAGCAGCATCTCCTCAAAACATAACGAAAGATGACACTTCATCAGACAACATAGATGTGCCAGGCAATAAATCTTGCAGCAGAAGGCTCCTTCCTATTTTAATTCTAGTTGTCACTGATTGAGAGATACAATTGTCTTTCTCAAGACAGACACAGGAGAGGTGAAACCAAAGCAAACACCTCAAACAACTGAAAAAAAAAACAGAGAAATGCACAGGGTTTCATTTAAATCCTGGTGTATTCATTCTGGTCTAATAAAAATAGCCCACCCCACCACTTGCACAATTCCTGAGATCAGTAGATACTATCCTGCAGCTGCCTGCACTATTCAGAAGTTGCACTAACCAGCAAGGAGGCTGCTTTCAGTTGGGCACATCTGTCTGTCTCCCCCTCCCCTTTTAAGAGATGCATCATACAGCCCCAAGCATGGAACAGGTGTCTTGTGTATCTGTGCACTAATGACCATGAAAAGGCGTCCCCACAACTCTGCTCCTTTGCATTATTCTAGGATCTTTCATCGGAATGTTAGCAAACAAAGCTGTTGTGCAGTGCTCCACAGGGATGGTTTTTATTTGGCATCTGACCGTTGCTGCTGTCAGGGCATGAAGAAGAGGCTCTCATGTATGTAGCAGCACACACCAGCATGGGCTACAAAAAATTCATCTAAAACCAGAGTAAACACTTGGCCACTTAGTCCATGTCAAGTTCTGTGTTTTACTAGTTCCAGCACCAGATCTAGCCAAGTTACCTAGCTGAAAGCTATCGACATATTACTGCTGCATGGATTGGTCCTGGGGTAGCAAGTTCTAGCTTTCCATCCGCAGCCACAAAATTAAGCACCTACAAAATACAAAATAAAATGTCAATGCCTGCACCCCAGGTTCTCCAGATTGTAAGGAAAAATTAAGTGGAGGCAGCAGTAAGAGTCAGAGTCAGAAGAGTTTAAAACGTTACCTCTTATAGAGGAGATTCAGATACATTATCTAGTAAAATCTATTTGTGGATCAGTAGATGCTTTCCTTCAGAAGAAATGCTCCAAGGCTCCTTCAGTGCTAGCAGCTCAGAGCTCACAAATAACCCTTTGACATGAAGCCAGCACGTATTCAGCAAGGATATACGGCCCACTGGGATCAGGACTCAAACAAGCTTGCTTCTCCTCCTTGTTCTTCCACAGCTCCCTGCATGCCTGTGGGTAGAACACTCAATCTTCCCATGCCTAAACTCCACATTTGTGTAAGAGGGATAATCACTCTTCACTACTACAGAGGACCATTGTCAGGCTACATTTACTAGTGATTGACAGGAGCCTAGGTACTACAACAAGCACCACAAAAAACTGCCCTTCTACCCCAAATGCTTTATGAAAAACAAATGTTCCTTAAAAAGCAGGTTTCAGATTCAGTTCCCTAGTAGTTATCACAAAGAACAGCAATTTAACAAAAACTCTGCAAATGTAAAAAAAAAAATCTCAACACAATGTGACAATGGCCTTTCAACTTGACATTTAAAAAAAACTACATGCACAATTGCATATAATGACAAAACAAGAGAACAAAAAAGGTGGGCAACATTGTTCCGTCTAGCTTAAAAAAAAAAATTATAGTGAACTCAGTTTGCCAGTTGAATAGGTGATGTGACAGGTCCTCAGTTCATCTTGGGACAATTAGAGAACAGAATGATTAGCAGTGTATGATGACAGTGATCACTAGCTGGTTCCTGGAGAGCTGATAAGTTATTAAGCTAAACAATGCATCACTATTATGAGCAAGTCAGTGCAGTAACTGTAATTTCCTTGAAAGCTGAGCGGTGCGTGATTATACTTGTCCACGCAGACTCCCTGCTGGCAGCTCCGTATTCTGCTATTGTTCTGAGCTCTGGAGTCTTCCCAGTGCCCAGGACACAGCCGTGTGAAAATGTATTCTTCGTATTCAGCCTTCCTTGTGGCAGCTGTCATCTGAAGGATACTGGGAAGAGACATTCTGTGTCCTGAAGCACAGCTATTAGAGCCCCTGAAAACATGGGGGTTTGTCTGTCAGCACAAGCTGCCTCTCATTTCTAGCTGAGGCAATTTCCATTTCAAGAGTGCTCTGACTCTGGAATGACACATATATAACTACATATATATATTTTATACGCACATGTATGTGTTTATGGGTATTAAAATGCCACATATACATGCAAGTACATTCCTGGTTGTTTTCTTTATGACTCGTGGGAAGGCTGCTGTTATTACTGGCAGCTTGAACAGACATTTTTCAACTCCCATTTCTCTCTCAAGGTATAAGCAAAGATGAGAGAGCACACCTTGATTAAGAAATCTACAAGAACAACATACAGAAAAGGAAAAAGAAAAGGAAGGCAGCAGCTGGATGACAAGGATTTCAAATGGCTAATACAAACATAGATTGGAAACACGGCCTTCATCTGTCCTACGGAAAAGAGGCAGTTCTAGCGGCAGAGATGACACAGGACCTGGAAAAAACACAGTCAGGTCCTGCAGCAGACATGCTTTGTGAGACACATGAGCCACTCGCCCTCGTGTGCCTCAGTTTCCTCCTCTGCACTGGAAGTCAGCAGCGTGTCCGCACCCCTGAGAGGTGCAGCCAGCAGGTGCTGTAACTGGGGATCCCTGGAGCGCACAGGGCCTGGGGACTGCAGGGGTTCCTGCCGCACAGCCGGGCAACACTGCTGGAGAAATGGGGCTAAAGTGAGTCCCTAACCCACACAGTGATGTGGGGAGACAAGTGCAGAGACCCCCATTTTCATTTCCTGAGCTAATTATCAGAAAAACATCTCCACTCTCACCTGTATGAACAGCCACGCTAAGCCTCCCCTCCCTTTGCTGCATTTTTACCATGTTCTTGTCCTGAATGCTATCAATTAGTCTGTCCAGGAGGCAAAATTTTTGAAACCCCGAAGTGTCTTCTCCTCCAACAGCAGCAGACATTTCAGAGTGTATGCCCCATTGGCTTCCAATGAGCCTTGGGGTGCCAAGTGCTTAAGTCGTTTTTTTTTTTTAAATGGCACTTAGCTGATTCTGAAAATATTATCATGTACCTCACATTAGATTTGATATAAAGTGAACATTAAGTGGGAAGAAAACCTGACACTAAGAACATTTGACAAGTGCTTAAAAGGTAGGTCCTAATTAATTTTAAACTTTGTTTTATACAAGACTCACCACGAAATTCTTTCACTGTCCTTTTCTCTGTGCTGATCCTGCAAGGAATATATAATCAGTAATACGTTTAAACAAGCCAAGGAAAAGTACCACTCTATTTTAAATCCAGGAACTGTCCTACTCCTGTCACCGAGTTTTTTCAAATCTCAGTAAAAGGGAAAGACTGTCACCATTGGGATTAAAAACACTAAATGAGCAAATGTAATATTCAAAAGGTGATACTAGTAACACATACAGGATAAGGCTGTCCTATAGTTTTAAAAAAGGTTAGAGTCAAAGATTGCTTCTACAATCTTACAAAGAGACTGCTTCTATCCATACGAAATCTAATCATCTGACCACTCTCCTGGGCAGTAAAGAAGGGTTAGGATGTCAATTATTTCTACTCCATCTCTGAAATGAACCATCCTGTAGCTGCACTACTGCAACTGCCTCTGAGCCTGTGCCATGAACATAACCAACGTGTGGGGTTTTTTGTTGTTCTGTTGTTTGTTCTTTCCCTGGACTTACATCACACTCAGCAAGTTATCAGCAAATTCCACAGCACTGGAGGTGGGAACTGTTGACTCCAGGCCAGGAATTTCATCAACTGCTTTTCTATGATCCTCCAACTACACCCTCAGTTACCCAGCCAACGGAGACTGCACCTGAAGAACGAGCCATTAACTGTCCTAAGTACTGGGACCATCTACAAATCTGCAAGAAAAACGCGTGGTTATGTTCGAGTCAGTGGGAACTCAAAAGGAGGTGAACAGCAATAACGTGCCACGGACAGCTATCAAACATGGGTTAACAGACAAGGATGTATCAGTTTAAAGCCACAGTGATATACTATAAACACAGAAGAAAACTAATTTAAAGCATACGCTCGTGTACATCTCAAAAAGACACAAATCTTACATGAAACATTTTACACATACATGCACATAGTATTTATCATTTCTGACTTTTTTTCCCTTTTTTTCCACTAATGATTAGGTCATTATCACCTTTACAATGAGATATCCATTCAAAATACACTGCTTCACAAGATCATTAAATAACTATATTGTTTTGGGACCATTTCATATTTAAATCTTTGCCTAAAATTACAATTCAAACACCATCTGAATGAACAAAGCCATTCAAATGTGTACAGGACACACAAAGTCCTCTTACATTAGCCATTCCAGGCTGATTTCACACTTCTGCGCCAATGAAAAGTATTTCTGGCCTGTCACTGCATAAGAGCTACCAGGGGATAGCTTAGTGACTCGGCGCAAACCCTTCCCTTCGGGACTTTTATCCTCCCTCCGACACGAGGCTTTCTCTCCATACACACCCAGAGCCTTGTCCCGGGGTCAAGCCTCAGCAGCTCCCAGATCACAGCACTGCGAGGGGTAATGTGACAAGGCATACAGCCAAGAAAATGACTGTACGTACAGGAATCATGAGAGCCACTCAGAAATGCAGCGCTTTGGAGTAACTTGATACCAGTATGAAGGTTACAGAGAAAACTCTTTCATGTAGTGTGGTTTCATCGCATGACCACTATCACAGCGGGATTTCAGAAACTGTACAATACCCAAAGCACAACTTTGACTGTAGGGCATCCACCACACAATACTGCACATTGAAGTTAAACCGAGTAGCATTTGGACCTCATGCCATTCTAATACTTTCCCTTACTTACATCAAGGACATAAATAAAACTCATGTGTAGAGGGCTTGGGTAGAGGTAGCTTCATTAGTCTTGTACATCCATCTAACACTGTTACAAATTGTAATTTCAGCTGTCTGTACTGGTACAGAAGCAAGTACATGCCCTTTCCCAAGGCAAACTTTGCTCTTACCCTGCTATGGAATTTTCTGGCTTCTAGTTTAACTACTTTGATTAAGCTACTTTTTCACAGTTTACAGCCAATACGCAGTTTCACATGAAACGCTCACAAAGAAACACGAAGGACCAATAAATGACTGCAGGAGAAGCTTCTCCATCTAACAGTTCTCTCCAAAAGTAAGGGGTTGTACAATCTCAAAAAACCCTTTGTCCTGTTTAAATGAGACACTAAGTCACACACTAGAATGCTATGCGGAAAGTAACGTCAAATGGAGCAGAGCACTACAACGTCAACAAGGTCAACAACATGTTAACACAGAAGCGACCAAAGCTCTGAGTGTGGCTTTGGGTACAAGATCCGACTGGACAAAACCCCGAGCACCTGCTCTAGCTGACTCTGCCTTGAGCTGGGAGGTTGGGCCATATGATCTTCAGAGATCCTTCTTGACCTCAACCATTCCATCGAGATTTGCTGTTTTCTAATTTTGTGATGACACGCTTAGACTGAGAACACAACACAAGGGTTAAGGTTCCACCACAGCACTAACTGTCCACGTCCTGCCGAGGCTCCCATGCAGTTATGAGACACCCATGCTCACTCACCAGGCCAACCCTGTGCTTTGTCGTCTCCTGTTCCTGTCCCCTCCACCCCCCCACTGCTCCACGCCCAGAAGACCACAAAGTCTGCTTTGGTCATGCTGAATTCTTGCTAACCTCTTCTGTGCTTCGCCAAAATTACACCAGTCTAGCAAAGGGATTCCTGGCAGCCATCAAAATACAGCTACACCTGTATGCCAGAGATACTGAGAAGAAAACAACCATTAAAAAAAACAAACAACTGTGTCAAAAATGCTGCTCTGTTCTTTAAGAATCCAGTTGTTTGGTACCTTTGTAACTACCATCACACCTTGTCCATAATGCGGGTAACTCAAACCCGTTTCACTTTCCAGAAAAACATTAATTTCATAAAAATTGCTATGGACCGCCTATGCTGCTGAGTTTTGCCTGAACAAAGACCTCTTAATAAAAACAAACAATCTCAATTTGTGTCCCCTTAGTCTGTAAGAGGGAAATATTGCAAAACACAGAGTCCCGCCGCTCACCACAGAAAACCATTCCCTAAACCAGTCTAAAACCTGCTGCAAGCTCAGGAGCAAACAAGCCACAAGCGTATGGTTTCACACCTTGCTAGCTCAGCAGATGCAAACAAGCCACGCACATTAAAACCCTGCTCAGCTTATGAAAATGCCAAATGGGTAACAACATGCACCTCAAAACACACCATCTCAGCCTACCATAAACTGTCCTAAATTTATCCCCATAGCGGTGGGAGACAGGTTCATTCCAACACTTCCCTTTTGTGAACAAGTAGTTCGAATGTGAAAACAATGAAAAGCACAATTTTATTTTAACATTAGCTAATCTGATTTATATACATCTGAAATAATTTTGGAGTTATGGCATCTTTGGTGTTAATAAAATAATTTAAACAACAATTACTAAAAGCAGTAAGTTTGCTGCTGAAACTCCAAAGCAAATTAAACAACTAAATTGAGAAGAAATTGGTGACAAAGCAACTGGAACCAGTCCATTTACGCAATAAGCCAGATTTTGACAGCAACAGCATCTTCTGGAGAAGAGAGAATATTCTCTTAATTTCAAATTGCTCAGTTTAGTTCTGAATGATCACTAGTTCATTCCAGGTGGAGAAACAAATTGGGATCTGAAAAAGCATGTAAACTCAGGTCTTTTGTTCCCATCTGCAAACAAGAAGCAGGTGTGGGAGGCTGAGATCTACTAGGTCCAATGCCTTGACAAGCACAGACCCAAGTCACCATCAGTCTCATTTGTTTAGTACAGGTCACATTACACCTCTTAGTTATAAACACAAAACAGGCTGAGATTTTTTTCTTAAATACTCAGCACATTTAATACTGCTTGTTAGTTTAAAAACAGCAAATGAAAATGTCTGGTTTCCATGTTACAACCAAACTCCAATTTCCACCCAAAAGCAACTTGAAGAACATCGCAACTGAAAGATTAATCGTGTAATAAGTCATCCATCATTTTCAAAAATGCATAAAAATAAAGACTAAGTAAATCTATGGAAATGTATACAGTTGCTTAGATCCATACAGATTATACCCTCATTATTCAGAACAACCTTTTTTTCTTTTTGCCAAGAGTACATCTATTTGCAAGTGAGTGCCTTAGAGGTTATCAGAAAAGTCAATCTTTTTTTAGGAAAAGAAGTAAAAGCTACAAACGTTAAACACGATTAACACAGGCCATTTCAATCAAGGTGTCTGCCTTGTCAACTTCAACCAACTCACGCTGTGAAACAGGATGCATGTGGGGCATAATAAAGGGTTGAATACTGATCTTTTAACCACAGAAGCAGGATAAATATTCAAGTATCACTAACACCAGTGCAAATCATTACCCAGATTCTCTGACACACAGCATTTCTAAAAAGCCTGAACAGAAAAAGACAAGGAGAGTCCCACCTACATTCTAACTCTTCTAGCCACGTCAAAACTTGTAAATTTTCCCATCCCAGCTTTAGAAATTCCCCTGGTATCAAATTTTTTTAACTCACCTACTTGAATGCTTTACATAAGACTTAAAGGTTGCATTTTACTCTACACCTAAGTGGCGTAGCTTGTAACACCTGAAGGCATCTCTAGTATCCTCTGTAACAAGGACACTGAAACTTTGTAGGCAAAGAAAATGAGCTTTTCCTTTACAGTTACACCTTGTTCAAACACATTCACACTTACAAACAGGTTGGGTTCCTACTTTATAAACAATTTGTGTCAAAAGAATTTGGGTCAAGGACAGCCTACCACCACTAACAGCCTACATCTCCCTACAATTACTGGCCAACGAGTATCTTAAAAACATATATTCCATCACATTAACGAAACGTAATTGTCCCGCAAAGGTCTGAAGAATCACTTTGCCTACTGAGACATCCCCACAAAAGCACACCTCAGAAGTCCCCAAAAGATGAACAAGTGGTGTGCTGCCACCAAGCAAACTCACCCCTTCTCTTTTCCATGTGCCAACTTCGTGCTAAATAGCAACTCTGATCTCAGCGTTATGGCTGTGAGCAGCCTAAAGCAGGCTGCAGTTCTGAAGAAGGTTTTTTTTATTTTAATCTCTAGTAAAGCACATTTAACAGACCAAAGTAAGGAAGTCAGTTCTGGTTGGTGAGGAAGTTTAGGCATTTGCTGCTTTTCTTTGGATGGGAAAATAAAACTTTATCAACCAGTACAAAATGTTTATTATACATCAGACGGCAAAAATGAGATCAGATTCTCTGTTTCCATGGTCAGCACAGTAAAACTTTGTGCAGTTTATCTGAAACTAACAAGGGATTGTATAGTCACGAAACAGGCTTAATCAATCTTTATTTGTTTTGTGCCACAATAAAACAATTTCGTCTGTTGTTTTCTCTCTTAAAAATATATCTTATAGTTAGCTACACAAAACCAAGCTGAGCTTGGGGGGGAGGAGAGATCTTTTTACTTTGAAATAATAACTGCAACTTACAGGCTTTGCTCTGTTGATTCTGAACTGCAATGAATGGAGTTATTTCCTCACATTCCTGTTTTATAATTCTTCCTTTACCAGCCTTCAGCTATCAGCAGATCAGAGCTGGAGTTTACTCTGGAGCTGGCAGTAAACAAAAGAACAAATCTGCACTGTTTCCTCTGAAAAAAAGAGATTGTAGCCCTTGTCCAAATATATTAAAACACTGAAACTTGCAGGACGATTAAGGAGTTGTGTATTAGATAAATGAGGCAGTGTGCTCGACAGATTAAAAAAAAAAAAAAGAAGAATTAAGTGGAAAGATTTACATATTTATAGAGCACAAACAAGGCATTGTCAAATAGTTCCAGCCATCAAATGGAGCCTAATTTAAGTTATAATTCTGTGGAAGAAGTAGCCTGTGGATTCAAACTATTGTGTTAATGAACAACTCAGCTGTTACTTCTTGATGACGAATGCACAATAGTCATACTTTTCCTTAACAGACCTGCAATACATTTGCTCTACTGCTGAAGCATAAGAGCACCCAGCTTGCAGGAGGAGCCATCTAGGAACTAACAAAAGCCACATTTTTCACCTAAATATTGACTTTCATCTGAACGTAATAAACAAATATTCAGCTGAAGGGATCTGTAATGAGTTACATGGCAAAAGATAAATATTTTTTCTTCTTTTATTTCTCAGTTCAACATCAGTGTTGTTTCCTTTGTATCACTGATATTGTACCTTATCCCCAGATGATGCATTACATCTCTGCAACAGCTCTGCCAATGGATGGAAACAGTTTAGCATGGGAAATAAGGGAAAACAAACAGACCACTACTAACTACAGCCAGGTATTTATTTATTTAAAAGGCAAATGTCCAAGTTCAGAAAAGAGGAAAAAAAAATGAACAGCCCTGTTAAAACATCCACTGTCTAAGCCAACATTTCTTCAGCACATAGTGCTCCCCAGCATTACACTGTGGGTTTGATCCAGTAGTGCTGTTCCACCTTTTGAACCTCATTCAGTTTCTAAGCACTCCTGTCAGCTTCTGACTTGGCATCAGCCTTAGCCTGATGGCACCACATGGCAGGTTGAGGACAGCATGACAGGACTGCCAGGCAAAGAAAGACGTCAAATAAGGCAGTGCCCCACTGGTCAGCCCATGTGCCAGAGCAGAAAAGAAAGGGAAATAATAACAACATATCCAGATAAACAGTAAGAGACCGTCAGGAAGGAAACCTGCTCTTTCCAAGGTTTAATGCATTCAAACACTGCAGAATGTTCTCACCGCCCAGCAGCGGCTGAAACACCCAGCAGCCCTGAGCACAAATTGATGACATTCACATTTAAAGAGCTTATGTCCTTTGTTAGCCCAAACAAGTAACTTCTATTCTCTCTCCTTCTCATTTGTCTGATTCTCACTAGCTTTTATACATCCTGAATATCCACCAGCAAGTTCAGCACCATACACGCTCGTGGTGACGCAAACAAGAACACAAAGTGCTCTGGGCAAAGGCAGGCAGGTGGCTTTAGCCATGAGGCTTCCCGTCACTCCAGCCTCCTGTGGTATCTGGACATCGGCACTCCGTCCTTCTGTTAATAGGTGGCCACCAAGTCAAACTGAAAAAGAAGGGCCCAGACCTCAGACATCACACATACGTACACATCCAGGGAAAAAAACCAAACCAAAACAACCAACCAAAACCAATCAAGACATCTAGGAGTCATTGCCACACCAAAAGAAAATACGAGCAACGTGTTTTCAATAAGTAAACACTTACAACTTCCAGAAGCCTTTATTCAGTGGTCTTCCGAGGGCACACAGGATGGCAGAAGCCAACGGGGGGTAAAAAAAGGGTTTTAACAAGAGTAACTTGGCTTTGCCAGATGATGACTCAATGTTGCAGCCCAATCTGTATTTCATATAAGGGCATAAACGACACTTGTTTGTCCGAGTTTATACCAAAGGAAACAGACTACCAATCTCTTGAATGTCCTCAAATGATGCATAGACACATTTTAAGCACTTGTTTGTCCTATTATGCTCTGAAATCCAAAATAGAACTTTTATTACAGTATCTCCAATTTCAGGACACCTAGACAGTAAACAAGCGATCAGGGAATGAGAAACACTTATATTAATAGCAACACCACACTGTTCATAAGTAGAGGTGTCAATTATTACTAAAAAAAATAGATAATTACCAAAAATACCACCACAACCTTAGCAAAGACTGCAAACTGAGTTTCATATTTTGTTCAAAGACCAAAGAAAATCCAGCTTATTCTGTACAGTTTACTTCTTGCTACATTTTTATTACAATTAATATTTTTAAGTACCTCTCCGCTCTTAAGAATACCTCCTGCCGGGATCCCATGGCAGAGGCTGCATGACAAGCAGCACTGCACAAGGGGCAGAGCCCAGCCTGGCTCTTCCACCCCGTCCAGCTTCTCTGGGAAGCATCTCACTCACATGGCCAGGCTTCTCCATTTAGTTCCAAATTTGCAAGCTTGCAAAACACCTGTAATTCTGCTTCAAGTCACCAATATACACAAACTGCACAACCAGAAGAAGACCTGAGCATCTTGGAAAAGAAACCAGACTGACAGATGCTTTTGAAATGGCTGTCTTAAACACTTCTGTGACCCAGGTCTCATCCTTTACACATGCAGAACTTGTTCCTTCTCTTCAGCATGCTGAAATAATGACCATCTCAAACTAAACAGAATCAGAAAACTCTACAGAGATTTTAAAATTTGTGATGCTAGACACATGACCTACAATTATTTTAACCACCCAGCCCTGTGAACAAACTAACCTCTCAACTTCAGCCTGGTTATAACTTAATAGCATTAGAATTTAAATAATTCCTTTCTCCTTCAACTACTTTATTTTATTGCTTACCACCAAGTCTTTAAACTAGGTACTGGAACAGAGAGAAGAAAGGCTACTTGGTAACTCATTGACTCCAGATGTTCAAGGGTCTACCAAAGCATTACACAGAAATTGGGCTCATTACATTACACAGATACAGTGCTTGGAAGAACCCTGACCCCACTTTGTTCTCCAGGTCTTAAACCCTCCATATATTTTTATATACACTCAGACAAGGTCAGGCTCACCTTCCTTCTCCCTATTGCACGCACTGGTGGTTCAGTGCAAGCATTATCCAAGACTGTCCTTCCTCCCTCTCCATTCAGATTTAATTCCTATGCAGCAAAAGGAGGTGCAGTTAAAATATTTTGCAATTAGGGGGAAAAAAAAAAAAAAAATCAAGACAGGAATGTAGCAGCACACAAGCATGTCTACCAAGTCCTCAAGCAGGCTACCTGTGGCACTTCACCCAACAGCATGAGATGGTTTAACTCTGACCAAGGAAGTGGACATTTAATTTTGGTGGGAGGGAAGCTGTTCTTTTTGCAGCACACAGGGAGGTGAAGGTGGGAGTTTACAGATGAGCATAGTTCTCTGCCCCAGAGAACGAACATTTACAGAGCATATACAAAAGAAAAAGGACACAATGTTAAAACCAGGCACAATTGTTATATTTACATCTGTAAACAAACAGCACGCCTTCTGAATAGGTGAAGAACCTTGGCACCAAGGAACTCTGAAACCAGACGTGGACATAACACAATCAGTAAAACAGCAGGATGATGATGACAGCAATAGCAAAAAGATTAGACATGCAAATCTTCAGCATGCAACTAAAAATTACACAGACCTGATCCTCCACTAGGGTGCCTGGCAGCGCTCAGCTGAAATCAATAGGTCTGCACGGACTTACACAAGCACAGCATCAAGAGCACACTGCTCAGTGTAACTGCTTAGGAGTTTCGCTATCATTTATTTCTCGACTACCTGTCTTCTATGCAACTTTACATAAAATATCTCATGCCTAACTTAGAAGTTATGATTAATAGTGTTTTTCCTTCCGTTCAACTCACCGTTTTATTCACTACTGGTTTCACCTCTTCACCTCGTTAACTGCTTTCTTGCTTCTGGCCATCGGAATAGTTCCAAAATTGCTGTTCTTTGTTCAAAAAAAATACTGCTATTGTAACAGAAGCTAAATTAAAAGACTTATGTCATGAGCAAGGGCAGGCTGAAAGTATCGAAAGTGGCAAAAGGCCAAATAAAAAGAGGGAGATTTGTTACTTTTCCTTCCCAAGAGGATTAAGAAAAAACGTACAAGATTTTTAAAATTGTTCCAGCCGTTTTCCCTGAAGTATGAGAACATGAAAGAGACTCCAATACTCCCCCCAAATCCCTTCTTAGGAGAACCTATGTAAAAATTGTAGTTTCTTGCATGACTAACATAAGGATACTGATGATCTCACTGCCACCTCTTTGGAATACATCTGTCCCACAAATCATTATTTCTTACTGGCAGCCTCACAGCACAGGTAAAAACTTTGAGGTCTCACTGGCAAAAATGTAGGTGGCATAAGCAACTGGCATATTTGCTATCTCATCAGAAAAGACTAGCAAGGACGTAGCCCACCCTCCCCTTTCACCCCCCAAGTGGTCCTTTTCAGATGGGGTGGCTGGGAGAGGAGATTTTTCTCTCACCCGTATAAACAGTTGTTTTCTCCTAGGCACATTTGCTTCTTAAAGGAGGAGGAAAATGAAAGAGTGGGATCACAAATTTATGGAGTTATGTCTCCCAGAGACCCTGACCTTCCTCATACACATATAGTGTTCATCAGAGCAGAAGGTCTGCAGGGCAGCCACCTTGTTTGCCTGAAGGCATGCAAAAAGCACACAGGAGAAAGCAGCGTTTCAGTACTGTCAGTTGTCTTAAGAATGACACAAACAAGCTTCCCCTTCTCTCCCCTGCATCTCTACCGTCTGCAAAAACAACAAACAAAAGGGAAATAAATAGAAGTTTCCCATGCCAACAAACCTTTCCACAAACAGTTTTTCTGTTCCTGCCCAGTGAAATTCCATGAAAGCTAGAGAAAGCTCATTGACACTCACCGTGCATGGAAAGGGCCACACACCACAGCAACCAGAGGCAATACCAAACAGGTGCTGCACCCAAATGCAGGGCAATGTATCACACCCAAAGGGCTTATCTTACTGTCCTAACCCTTTCACAGCTCCCTAATGCTGAAGACGGGAAACGTAGTGTGAAACAAAGACAACAGGATCATCCCTGAACTTAAAAAAAAAATAAAAAGAAACAAAGAAAAAAAANAAAAAAAAAACACCAAAACCCCAGTCTACATATTAGAAGTGACAGATTTAAAGATTTCACTGTTGACGTTAACAGTGACATTTTAAGCATGGGAGAGGGAGCAACAACCCCTCCAAAAAATCAGCAGTCACTTACAGTTACAATGAAACAACACATTAAAAATAGAAATTTAAGATGGAAGAGCCTTTAATGCCCTATTGAGTATCCAGGGACAGCAGTAAACAAGGTGCCGATATACTTTCCACTTCAAACAACGTTAGTGCTGAGCCAAATGGGACAAGCCCCAAATCAGAGTGAATTTCAACGCATGAAGTTTAACTGTAAGATAAGGGATTGTAATCAAATTACACCACAAATAGGTCCATTCATTCGTAAGCATTATCGCAGAGGGAGGATTGAATTACAGCTGGAATAAAACAATTTGAGAAATAAAAGCAAATTTATTATCTACTTATTATTTTCCCCACTGCCAAAGAAAATTTCCCACCTTCATACAAGAACGCTATCTGAGATAGGAAGAAAACTGAAATACTAATTATCAGGCTGGAAAAACAAGAAGTGTTTGAGTTGTGTTATTTACATTCCCATTGGTCTTTCTGAATAGACCAACAAAGTCAACAAGCTAAGTGAAGACACTAGAATATGCATTTGCAATTCAAGTTGTTTTGCTGTGAAAGGCCTAGGCAGCTTACATACATTCAATAAACCGGCCAGAGGATTTTTTCCTCCCCCTAGAAAAAAAAAAATTCTCACAGTGCCTTCCACTACATTTTTTCTTTCTTTTCCCCCCAAAGCTACCACAATCCATATTACTCAATACCACAATTTTCAAAGAGAACCAAGTGCAAGGCATGCATTGCCTCCTCCTCCTCCCATTTGGCAGCACTGAAAAAGCACCTTTAAAACAAACCCGCGTGTGGACCATTCGCTCTTTCAGTAAGTGCTGCAAGGAAAAACAACCAGGAGAAGGAAAAAAAAAAAAAAAAAGAGAGAGGAGCGCCACCAAAAAAAAAAAACCACCACTCCTCCTCTGGTTGCTGTTGTTGCCTTTGTTGTCCGGCCGGGCCCCGTGCCTGCAGCCCGGCCGGGCCCCCCGGCCCCCACCTGTTTTCATTCATCCGCTCCTGCAGCTCCCGGCGAGCTGGCCCGGGGAGGGCAACGGGAGCCTCACTGGGGGCTGCCCCAAAACGCCACGGGGGGACCCCAGACTCCAGCGCTGACCCCCATCACCATCTCCGAGGCTTGAGATGAGGGGGTGTGTGTAGGGATGACCCAACTGCCCCCCTCAGACCCCCAAAACCCCTGCCCTCTGGCGAGGACGGTGTCCCCCCCTCACCCCAGCACCCTGACTTTTTGCGAGGAGGGTGCCCTCGCCCTCTCCAGCACCCTGCCCCTTTGCAAGGGGGGTACCCCCCCCCAAACCCCGGCACTTTGCCCCTTTGCAGGAAAGGGGATACTCTGCCCCCCTGCAAGGAGGGTGCCCCCCAGCCCAACACCCTGCCCCCTTGCAAGAACGGTGCCCCTCACCCCCAGACTCTGCCCCCTCACAAGGAGGGGTGTCCTCCATCCCAGGACCCTGCTTCTTTTCAAGCAGGAGGGCGCCCCCCACCCCATCAACACACCCCCTTGCAAGAAGGAAGCTGCCCTGCCCCCTTGCAAGGAAAGTACCCCCCACCCTAGCACCTTCGCAGGGACGGAAGGTGCCCCCAACTCCAGCACCCTGCCCCCCTGAAGGAAGAGGGGGGCTCTCCTACCACCCGGGCCCCACGTAGCAAGGAGGGCACCCCCACCGCACCCTGCCCCCTTGCAAGGAGGGCAGCCCCGCCAACACCCTGTCCCCTTGCAAGGAGGGGGCCCGGCCCCCTTGCAAGGAAAGCACCCCTAAAGCCCCCGCGCTCCCCCATCCCCAGCACCTACCTCGTCTTGGAGGACAGGAAAGCAAGTTTGATTAATCCATAGGTAAACAACTGGATGCTCTCCTTGGCTATGCTGGCCACTCTGAGCCTGTGCTCTAGGATGTGCAGTTCCATCTTTTCCTCTTTCTCATTTGTAGTTCATCTATCCCTGGGGTTTATTTTGTGTTTTTGAATGGGGAGGGGGAGGGGGGCTGTTATTGTCGGTGCTCTTTTTTTTTTTTCCCCCTCTCCTCTTGGCTCCTTTTCCCCCCCTGGCTCCGGGGGCAGGGAAGGGCGGGCAGGGGGGGAAGATGAGAAAGAAGAAGGTGCAAAAGTTGTCCCGGCGGGGGAGGCCGGCGGGGCGCGCAGCGGAGCCGGGCAGGGAGGCAGCGGAGCCCGGAGTGCCGAGCAGCTGGTGCTCGCTGGAACAAACAACTTGCCACTCAAGCCCGGCTCAGCGCGCCTGCGCACCGCCCCGCCGCATGCCGGGCCTTGGAGTCCGCGCCGCCGCCGCGGGATGGGATGGGACGGGACCGACCGCCCTGCCCTGCCCGGGGAGCGGCCCGGCCCCACCGCCCCGCCTCTGCCTGCAGGGGGGGTTTTGACCCGTCACTTAGAGAAATAAAAAGGAAATTTGTTACAAATATTTGTAAGGGATCAGTTTTTTTGTGTGTTTGGTTTGTTTTGTTTGATTTTCATTGCACCTAGGGTTTGGCTCAGGCAGCTGGAAAACCGTTGACAACCCAAAAAGCCAGAAGAAAGAAGAACTTTTAGAAGTTTTCATTAACGATAGGGAAATATTCAACTCTAACCGTGTTTATTCTTCCATGTGTCAGATAGGGAGTCCTTGTCTATTTCCCTGTGCAGCAAAAATAAAGTGGAAAAAAACCCTCAATTTGCATGAAAGTTACAGAAGTAAAACCCAGTTGTTAAGAATATAAAAACAGCCTTGTGTGTCTGACAGTTGGCAATGCTGAAAGGGTGAATGGCCTGTTCATCCCAGTCCTTGCCCCAGTCCTCAACAGGGAGGCTGAAGGGAGGTAGGAATGGACAGACCTTCAAACCAGCACCCCAGAAATGGGGGCTGCTCTGCCATCGGGAGTGCCACACGGCTGTCACCGAGACACCGACCCCAGCCACGCTGTTTGTGAGCACCAGCTCCTCTGCACAGAGCCCCACCACATAGACTAAAACAGGAATTAAATTCAGGCTTGGGCTGTTCTTAAAACAGGACTTGGGACATAAACTTGGTTTTATCTTCTGTGCAGGGCTCCCTCTGAGTTCACATCACACTGATTCTGCCATGAACACAATAATAACACCACCTAGATCACTATGGCACTTTTCATTAGCAGATCTCAAACAGGCTTTATAAAGACCACCAACAGCAACCCTTCTGTTCTACACATGGGGAAACCGAGGCACAGGATGTGTCCAAGGGCACAAGACCAGAGCTCAGTTAGCCAAGGTCCACTCCAGGCCCTTCCTCCTCCCTGCACAGAAGGAAGAGTTCCAGCAGTTGTAAATTACGCTTTTAGGGCCTGCGTTCTTGTAGCTGAAATCCCTTCAGTCCAGCTCTGGAGACAAGGCTCTGAAACTAGGATTTCCAAACGCCTTTTATTCTGTTAGTTCCCACTGGATGGCCGTATTTCTCCCCTGGACGTGTCTGTTCTTCCTCTGCCTGTGGCCATGCGTCTGAAAGGCTGTCTTAATTTTGTTATGTCCCAAAAGAAAAAGCTTGAAATTGGAGGCATTCATATCAATAGTCAAGATCACTTAGAGGAAAGGCAACAAAGATAAAATGTCAAATCTCTACTTAATTTTTAAAAAGCTTTTAAAAACCGACGAGCTGTTTTCCTTCGTTCCTCACGCAGAAGTTCAGATGACTGTAGGCGTTGCATTTTAGGAAGCTGAAAAGAGTTTTTAATCTGCTTCCACTGCCAGTTCAAGGTCTTGGTCTTCAAAGCTCTGAACATATCTGCGCCCAGCTACAAAAAGTGCCTGCACCTGCATCTACAAATCACAGAGATATCCGTGTTCCTCTGGGACAATGCCGACCACAGAGTCCAGAAGGAAGCTTGCCAGGGACAAAACATGCACGGTCAGGGTTGCTGTGAGCTTCCAGAGGAAATCAGAAAAATGTAGCCTGAATCACTTCTAGGAAATAGTGCAAAACTTTCCTCTTTCAAAATATTTTTCCATCCTAATCAGGGCAACATTCACAACATCAACTCTTCCCCTTCCCACTTACAGAAAAAAATATGCTGCCCCCAAGCAGAGATTTCTCAACCCAGAGAGGCCAGACACTCCAGGAAGGCCACCAGGGATTATGCTAATACCAGTCTAATTACCCCAGAAAATGCTTACACGAAACAAAGAGATGGTACAACAGACCCAAAGGTAAAATCAGTGGGGACCTTCTGAAGCAAGCAAATCACCAGAGACTGTTCTGCCCGCAGGGAAGGAGAAAAGAAGCCCTAAGTTAGTCATCTGGATTTACTAAAATAAAAACCTCAAAACAATCAAGCAAACAAGCAAAAAAAAAAATCCCCCCCAAACCCACAAAACACAAAAATACTTCTTAATTTTGTAAATTTACATCTGGTGCTCTCCACAATTGCAATTTCTTTCCTGGGCCTGTTCAGCTGCTATGGTTTTTTAAGTCTTTCAAAGAAGGCTCGAAGGCCTCTCCGAGCTGGAAACACAGGCCTCAGGGCTACGTGAACCTTCACATAGTTGACTGGAGGAAGCATTGGGAAAAAATAAAGCCCTACCAACACCCAGCCTAATTTTCTACACATGAAAAAATACGCCTAGCTCAGCACAGGCAAATTTTTCAAGAGCGAGCAACCTGGCAATTAGCCAAAAGACTATTAAGGGCCCTCTCCTCCAGCTGTCATTAGTATTCAGATCTCTCTCCCTCGTTGCCAGGTATACCTGGGAGATTCCACGCAGGGAGCAGCCTAGAATGCGTTGTTATTATATATAACATGCTATAATATCTTTTGATTATTGCAGTTCCAAGTTTTCCATATTTTTTTGCAGCTCAAAAGGACTCACTTGGCCCAGCCATCGAGCAGGGACCTGTTGTGCAAGATGATGTAACCGCACTTTTTTATTAAAACCAAAACCCATTCCCTGCCCACACAGCTTCCAATGCCAGTTACCGCAGCACATGCTGGGCAGACAGAACAAAGAACTGGGGAGAATAGACAAGAAAACAGGAAGATGAGATAGCAGCAAAACAAATCTCAGCGCAAGGACCAGGCACCGTGACTCATCTCCCTCCTGGACGGAGAGCAGAGCGCTCAGGAGCCATCATAAGTCGATGAGATTTCCAAGTGCTCTAGGTCAGCTACCACCCATAACTCCAAGCAAAACTCGGGTTTTTAAGCCTTGAGGGTAGAGGCAGTAGGGTTTCCCTGGCAGAAGAATGCCAACTGTGCTTGGACTGACAGGCAGTTTTCAGATATCTCAGCTTCTGCTCGTGAGGACAAGGACCTTCTCAGCTGTGAGCAGGGCAGGAGCCATCTCCCGTTTGCCTGGGGCACTGTTTGTCTGGAAGTGAGGTCTTCCGAAGGAATTTGGTCTTTTATGAAAAACTTGAGTTAAAGAAGATATTCGGTATTTTTGCCTTGAACATTTATCTTGGCAGCAAGCAAGGTACAGCCAGGTACAGGTCACCAACAGTCCTGTGGGAGACTCTTGCATGTGTAAGTCCGAATTTTGTCTGAATGCGAGATTTCTCAGAAAGCACACTGCAGTCCAACACCCAAATCTCCGTGTGCAGATTGCTTCCAAACCAAACAAACACTCAACAACAAATCAGTGCTTCAGGAAGCAGAAACTTAAAAAAAAAATTAGAAATAGTTTAGGTGAAAGGAATGTAATTACGCACTGTGACAAACAGTTCATGAAGATCAACACTGTACACAGAGGAAAAATAAAGAAGAATTTTTAATCACGTGAGTCATCATGTTTTATGCAGTTACTCCAAACTACAGGAGGATGTTTCAGTATTATTTTATTTAGATGGTAGAAGGAAGTTCTTAAATCGTTTGTGGTCTCTTCTGGTACCATAAAAAAAGAGCACCCCAAATTACCCTATTTAGTTCTCAAAGATGGAGCTATGGTAGCCTTTTACAGATGGATTTTAACATGCAATATCTAAACTTCTGGCAATAAAACCTCATTTCAAAAAAAAGATTAAATTATTTCACGTGATTTGAATGGCATTGCACTGCTACAAAACTAACATTGCTCTGCTGTTGGCAGAATTACGCTCTTCCTTCAGTAACATCTGAAGTTCAACAGCATCTTGACCTCTGACTAGGGCTTGTAGCAGTTTCTAAGATCTAAAATCACAGATAATACATGTCCTCATGTGAATGATGTAATGGCAATGCCCTGGATAAATGTGCCCAAGGCAAGATGAATCCAGTGTCACCACTGTTTATGCTAGCATTTGCTTTTCTGCAGTAGACAGAGCATATGAAGTTCTTGGCACATCTATAGCTCTGGTGTGAAACCAGGGTCGGTGTGCATTTCGAGGGTCCCTTTCAGACTCAGTACATAAGGGATACAGCAATCTGTTCCAGCTTCTAAGCTCAGGGAGTACTTTCTGAATGGAGACTGTGTTTAAAGCTTTGAGGATTGGAGGTATCTTCAGGTCAGTCACTGGTTTTGACCCAAAGGGAAGCCATCCCATTTCTTAACAGTCTTAACCAGTTTATTCTGAGATGAAAGTTACTTAGTAACTATAATTATCCTAACTCCTTGCTTAAGTTAAACAGGCCTTTCTGACCCAGGGAGGGTAACGCTTCTTCAGACAAACAGGTAAACAAAGGCCCAGAAAGGCAGGCAATGAACCAAGGTCACCCAGTAGTTATTATCATTTTGGAAGTACAATTCATAGGCCACTGCTTGATCATGAGACCTCTATGAGGTTGTCTGAGGCTGACAGAAAGGATGGGTTTGCAAGCCGCTTACACTTCAGTGACAACTAGTCTCTTCTAAAAAAGTCAGTTCTTTAATCATGTGTAAAATATTAAAAAAATAAAGAAGGGAAAAAACTTCCTAAATGATAGCTTCTGGGCTTGCTTGTGAAAAATTACCCATTTGTTTAATTGAAAAGAGCAATTTATCAGGCTAATTTCCTTCTAGCAACCAGAGACCTTTCAAAACTTGATTGCAGTTAATGTGCCAGTGTTTCAAAGCATTTTATTCAACTATCAAACAAGCTAATGAAGACCTTTAATTTACTGTTGAAGTACAAAGTGGGCTGAGCAGGTCAGCCACTTCATGCTCCCAGGGCAGCAGAGGTGCAGAGGAGGCTCTGCTGCTGCATCAGCTCCTCAGAGAGGCCCAGGTGTCCTGCAGGAGAGCTGGGGGTGGCCACACCAGCACAGGAGCTGCAGACACAGCTCCCACTCTGGGTACAAGCCACCTTACCCCTAAACTGAATAGCAGCAGAGAGCTCCAATTAAACATTCACAAGCCAGTATACAAATGGAAATTATACAAGTAAATAGCTTGGTCAGGAAGGAGAGAGCCTCACCTCTATGTTCCATGCTTTGGTGACACCTAACAGCTACTGTCCTAGAGGAACAATGGGACTCCCAGTGCTCGGCTGGGGAAAGGAAGTTTTGGCACTTGTGATCAACATTGCAGAGCCTCTGGACAGATGAGATGAAACAGCATGTACCTGTCACGTATGGCTAGACATAGCAAACACCAACTGCAGCACTAACCAACTGCAAGTAACTTGCCAAACCCAGTACACCAGGACGTGGCAGGCTAAGACTCTCCCCATCTAAGACAAGCAGAATTTGCTGAATTTTGGCCTGCGAAGAGCCATGTATAAACATTTGGTCTTGGCATTTTGCTCCAATTCCTTCTTCTCTTAGCTAGTGGCTGGCAAAGCTTGTCCACATCCCTGGAGATTCAATGACTATAACCACTCCTCCCAATCCCTCATTCTCAGTAACACATAGATGCACTAATAAGTTGCACCCATGACTTTCCTGGAAACATTCAAAGTCTGGGAGGGAAAATGATTATTAACAAAAAGAAGAAAAGGCATGTGTGTGTTACTGAACCAAAACATCACATGAGATAGAAGCTGAAAGTTCCTAGCCAGGATGCTGATGACACTGGTTTACTGATCAGGTGAGCTAGTTAAACTTGTTTGCTGCAAGAAGCGTTATTGAAACAGATGCAGTTCAGCCCTTTAGCTCTACACACAGCCAGGTGAAAAGTCACGTCCACTTCATGAAGGCTGAAGATCATCGTTGATGCAAAACTGAGACAGCATGGCTCAAGATATGGGAGAGATGTCTTCACAGCTAATAGGAGGTGTTAAAGATGACCTCATCTTCTCATTTACTTCTGGTACTGACATAGGCAATTTAAGAAAATATCCACACCCCCCTCCCGCTGGCCTCCTGAAGATCAACACATCTGCAAACACATTCTGCAAACCTAAGGGAAGAAAGCCAGATTGTAGCCTGCCTTATCTCTTCTGACTTGCTAAATGTATTTCAGGCCTCAAGCATCACCTGACTGTATATAACGTGCAGATACAATAACTAATGTGGCTTTCATAACAGATCAGCAGGGATCAGCAGTGTTGAACAAACACCCTTATTTGCAAAAGCGCCTTCCCAGTCCATGAAGCAGGTGACCTTGTCTCCCAAGGGTTACGGTGCAAAGTTAATGATCTGCACATTAAGGATTAGAAACTCTCATGAAATTTATCCCCAGCTCCCCCTTCACCTCACCTTTTCGCACTGAATCAAACAAACGCTGTCACTGCTCTGTAGAAAGCTAGTGCAATAAAAGTGGCTGGCTCCTGACAGCACAGGAGGCAGTGCCTTTTCTGCAGGAAAGCATCTGCTAGTGGGGACAAGATTTCATGAGAAAGCATAGATCAGTATCATGTTGAATGTCATTTGTTGTACCTCCAACTGAAGAGCATAACACATCTCTCACACAGGACTCCACAGCAATCTGGGGACTCCTTAAGGCCAGGTCAAAGTATAAGCTATTAACATTTTCCAGAGCAGTTTTCTACACACTAGAAAATTTCAACTGTAACAGGACAAAATCCTGCATGCTCTGCTGGACCACAGGATTCAGGTATTCACAAGATTTAATTCCAGATGAAATGCACATGGAAGAACTCCCTGCACATTGCCTCTCACATTCTCAATAAATTATATCCCATGTCTCGATGGTGAGAAGGCCTCGTTTGCCCATGCATTCATGGAGTAACCTTATGAGCACAGAAAGCAGTACACTCCTGACCACAATACGCTTCCCTTACGGCTGGTGTAGCTAAGTTGAGCTCACAGGGTTTTGCGAATTCCACTTGAGGATCCCTTGAATCTCTCGGTCAGTATAACCTCTAGGTAAGCCCTGGTGTTTTTTGACTTTGCGGGCCTGTAAATGCCATGCTTTTTCCTTGCTAGGGCGTTTTTGGCTGTGGCAATGCATTTACTGCTGTTGAAGCTGGCTTTAGAAATTGCAGCCTGCCCTAAAGGACTAATTCCTACACATTTCTGTGCTAATCAAAGCTTTTGTCCAACTACAGGACCAACAGGGAGCTCCTATGACAGAAATTCAGCAAAGAGGAAACAGTGAATATTTTAAATCCACTCTAACACCTGCCCTCTTTAAGAGAAGCTGAGGCAAGCTGGCAGGAATCCCAGCTAAGCAAGGCGGCTTTGCTGAGACAAAGCAAGGCCTGCTGGTCATTTGTCTGTAAGAGGTGGAGGGCCTGAGCTGGCGTGTCCCGGTCCCTCTTGGCAGGAGCTCCAACAGGGAAGCAGTCTGGTCCCTCCAACAGCCTCCATTTCCTCCAGCTCATTATCAGCATCCATTCCCTCTTGTTTGTCTTCTTCAGAAGGATCTTTTTTTACGTGATTACTTTGTTAGAAATGAGCCCTCCTGGGGTGATCTGGAGGATAAAGCCCAGTCATTCTCATAGTCACTAACATGGGGTCTTCCTTCAAGTGTCTCAACTCTTTTGATTCCAGGGAGCACATTCCAGCAAATACTTGAAAAGACTCTCCTCCTCTTGCCTCTCATACCAGGATAAGATTTTTAACCCATTGCTATCCCTTGAAAGCACGATACAGCAGCATGTACAGTAACTATTCTCATGCACTCCATGGAAGGTAATACTAGAGACAGAACAAAACCAAAAATGAAGGATGGACTGAAGAAACATAAAAATAACTGCACAATTAGGGAATACATTCCTACACCAGGCTTCATTCTGTAGCACTTGGGAGCCATGTATAATCACTTCAGGCTCCAATTTTCAAGTGCAAAAATCATGGAAATCTCCTGCCTATGAACAGGATACCTCTGCAGAGAACTAGAAATGTATTTTCACATCTTCAGATTGTGTGTCCGCCACGGTGACGAGGGAATACTTCTCACTTGGTTTATACACCGTATTTGTAGAGTCATAGATGCTGCAAGGGAGGAGCTGCTGAAACAAAGTGAGCAAGGAACATAACGAGCTGCAGAACAGGACCATCTCATCTTGAATCCTGTTTCTTACACTAGCAAATGCTGATGGCAGACTCTAAGAATAAGACACTTTTGTAGCTTCTTCTGCAGCACCCCGTCTAGAGTCTACCAGATACAAAACCTCACATTCTTCTAAACCATTCTTTAGACCTTGAGCCTTTAGGAGCAAAATTTTAGTAGTAATAATCTGAGTGCCTTGAGGAACTAGAGCTGAATTGAGGAACAAGGAGTCTAAGACAGCAGGGGGAAAAACCACTGAGATATTTTAAAATGGAACATTACAAACACTGAAAACAAGCAGACTAAAGAAATGGGACAGCAAGACACACGGGAACAAGAGGAAGGAGGCAGTCAACTGCATTTAGCTGTGCAGAAAGTTTGCTTTATATAAAACATTTCCACTCCTAGGCTTAAGTCATGGCTTTCCTCTGCCATTGGCCCCAATAAAAAACAACAGGAACAACAACATGAAGAACATTCCAGCTCTGGCAATCGATGAAGAAATTCAGGCACTAGGTTCTATAATGTGGTCACACATACTCCCCTCCCAACTGCTTTCTCTCCCCCTGCTACAACCACCCATGTCTTTGTCTGGAGAGCTGACAGGTTTAAATAGAGCATATAAAACTGGCTGCTTTCAAGACGGCATTTCTGCCTGTATCAGACAGCATGCAACAGACTTCTTTACACTCAGAGTCACTTTTTCAAATTTCAGTTTTGATTACTTCAGGGCTGTGTTTCACAGTATGCTGTTATTTATTTTAATGAACTCTGCCTAGTCTATCATTTGGTTCAAATGAGGAGATCTTTGGAGCTGTTATGCTACACACAAATTCAGGATGATACAGCAAAGTAACCTAAATGGAATGAGGCCAAACAACATGTAATCATGTCTAACAAGGAGGGAGGGGAGAGAGTGCAGAGGGGGATGGGTGGAGACAAGGGGGGATGCAATAAATACCGTGCATGGAAAACCAATGCTTCTTACTACACACGAGGCCTGACAAACAGAAGGACAGCTCTGGCTGGGAGGGAAGAACAAGATCTGGCAATCAGGTGGATGAACAGTGAAAGCCATTTTCTGAGCTGGCAGCTGATTTTTTTGTAGTGGCCTGTTTTTACAGGGGAGGAAATTTAGTCCTAGAGAAATAACCCTGCAGTAATTTGCTCTTAGTTTTTTTACATTGCTGTTCATGACTAGCAGAGAGCAGAAAAGGAAAAGAAATGGAGATACGCCAAGAAGAGAGACTCCAAATGGTTACCTGCTTCCTAATCTGCTTGTCACCTGAAGACTAAACATTCGCAGTCCTTGGCATTAACTAGTCTTCCTTATCTCTCTTCCATGTAACTCAAATTAATTTCTGCTCTTCTTACTCTAAGTGGAGTGAGTAGGCAGTGCTTTTGTGATCTGCTTCTTGGGCAGAGCTAGAAAAACTTCTGAGGCAGAGATAACACTAAAAGGGTCCACGTGTTTGCAGAACAAATAGATGAGTTGAAGGTAAGGCAACATAGGCACCAGAGTATTTCACTGCTTTTGCTCTAGTAGGTTGAATGACAGAAAGGTGTCTGTGCTGGAATAATTTGTCCCCAGAATAAAATAGTACACAATATCCATTTAACTTAGGAATGTACAAAAAGAGCAGAAGATAACGAAGCCTAAGGAAGAGCAGAAGTCCTAGAGGCTTTTATTCCTTCCTCATATACCAACCACACTCATGGAAGCACTTTATGTTGTTCTCCAAATTCTTGGACATGAACCTATAACTAAGCATACCAGAACTCCCCCTACTGAGGAGCTACCACAACCACAACTAAATATTTGGGGAATTTCTTTGGCAAAAGACTTCTCTGTTGGAAAGTGCTGATTTGTTGAAACCAAAGCTTTCTGTGGAAAAAACATCAGCTTCAATGAAATGTTAGCTGGGACGAGGTTCTTACCCTCACAGTGTGATTGCTTGGCAAGACCAGGCAGAGACAGCATTCCTTCTGGGCTGCCCATATACTGCAGAGTTAGACAAGCAGACAGAAATACAAACACAAACCAGAAAGGGTATGTAGAAGGCCAGATTAGAAGAGGTGCTTGAACCTGGCCTTTCCCACTGGGAAGGGGGCTGGTTCCTGCCCCAGTAGCTTTCTTCAAAAGATAGGCCTGGGCACTTTGGTTTTCTTTTCAAGAGAACAAAAAGACAAAAGTATTCAACTTTTCATGAAACTGCACTTTGTTCCCACTGTCCAGTTTTAACACAAATGATATCATTGCACTCACACTAGGGACTTGATAATTATTTTGGCTAAAGAAATCTAAACAAACAAGAACAAAATCTTGTAACTCTGTGTGACAGCACTATGTTTAGAAAGATTAAGCGTAAGACTTAAAACGAAAGAGATCCTGCCTCGCTCTCTACCCTTCAGCCTGAGGCTGACTCTCCTTTTCTGTGCACACACAGGTATGTACACATACCTGTACCCAGCACCATCTCACTACATCAGTGGAACAAGGTGCAAGCTGGGCCCCTGATTAGGAAAACTGCATTTGGTGATGATTTTTAAAAGACCTAAAAATCTGTCTAAAACTGCCAGATCCTGTTTAACGACGTGGCTGCAGTAAGATTTTGTTTGAAATTATCCAACTGCAGGAAGTTGGTTTGGTTTTTTTAGCCCAGATGGAAAACAAAGGCACTTTCTGGTTCTTGAATCTCATTTTACACTATCACAAGCAACTGCTTTGTTTAACTGCCTTACCAAAAACTCAGGTCCCATATATGCCAAGGACTTTTAAAACAGCTCAGATGCTTGTCAGATCCTCAGTTAGCTCAACCTGGGTGTACATTTGTCCATGCTGATGGCTGCATGAGGGCTGTTGCTGCATGTGCTCAGGGTTGAGGAGCTTGGTGTGCTGCTCTGGGGTGTCTCTGCTAACGGCAGGTGGTGCACGTTTCACTGTAGTTGTCCTGAGTCCAAGGAGAACCATGCATCCTCCTGGGTCTATGTTTCCAAGACACCATCATCCACCAGCTTGAAAACACGATATCAAGTCTGGACAAAAATGAATGAAAGAATTACCTGGATATATTTATATGCCTAGCTAGAAAATACACCATTAAAAATTTGTTTTGGTTGAATTATTTTTTTTTGGAAGCCACAAGCCATGAAAACATGACGAAGACAACATCTTGCAGACACTGCTTGGTGGAATGCAGTTGAGCTTAAATTAATTGAGGTTCCAAGCAACGATGAAGACCAGTCCACAAACAAGCTGTGAGCCCACAGCCACCTTGACACAAGTCTGCAGTTAGGATGGAATGGCTGTGGTTCAGCTTTTAAAAACCATGGCATTATCTTAAGTCGTTTTGCTGGTCTAAAATAAAATGTATTTGTGGATCAGTATTATGCTACTGACATTTTTATGTCCCTCATTTGCTCTGTGCAATCACTGTTGCCTCTCACTTCAGGATTTGCTGATGCATAAGCCACTCTAGAGGAAACTGCCCAAAGATAAAGCAACGACAACCCATCCATTAGCCATATACAGAGGGTCAAGAAGAGTTAAAGCATGCTGCTTGGCCATCAAACTTTCCCAAGCAATTATCAAAAGGTTAGCAGGGACACTTTGATCCCAGACTGTTTGCCCAGTAAGTTTTTGAGCTGTAAGACTCCAAAGCTGGAAAAGGCCAAGAAAATTCAAGAGCCACTTGGTGAGAGGAGGGGCTATTTGTCAAACGGTCAATGGAAATCTGCTGTGACCAAACCAGTGAGTGATACAAAAATTGCCCCCATGTCACAGCTTCTATTAGGAAATTGACTTCCAGCGTCCAAGCAAATTTAGGCAGTCAGGATAACATTGTTGTCACTTCCACATCATGGTCATCTTTGCACAAGTCCCTCTTTGGAAGCCAGTATGAAATAGTACAACTCCACCAGGCTTTCCTGGGATAGCACTAGTTTACACCAGCTCTGATCTTCAGGCTTATTCTCCAACTACCAGTATGATGCATGGAAACAATTATAAAAGATTTAAAGAAAGACTGATATCCTTCTGTAGTTACTCCATGCTTTCTTGCCAATTTACAGATGACTTGCTTATTAACCCAGTTTGCCCTCATGGTGTCATAACTAATTTAAGAGCCAGTTCCTGCTACGCTAATCTATCACTTTGTGCAACAGCTGTATCTGAAATTGGATGAGAAATATAGATTTACTGCAGAGTAGCAGCAAGCAATCCCTAGTACCGAGCCTGCAGTCTTTACAAAGTTGGAATTCCAATGGGGTTCTGATTGAGGTGTGCAGAATTCACTTTTAAAGGTTGTAAATGAACAGAAACACTGGTAGGGACTCTTGTAGTCCTCAGATAGTTAAGCTATAACATCACACACTAGTGTAAGAATACTAGGAGTTAAAGCAGAAATTAACTGTTATTTTGCGCTGTTCACTTACTTTCAACTAGATATTTTCCCATCCCTTTAATTTTTTAGAATGGAATGAGAAACACTCTGCCAGACAATACGAATGTGATATTTTAAAAATATTTTCCTCATTTAAATTAGAATGAAACACTCATCTTTTTTATTGCAACTATTCATTTTGTCTTATCTTTTTCAATTTAAGCTTCCATTTATGTGTTTCAAATAGTACAGTTTATAAATTTTTCAAAGCAGATGTTTCAACAATGTCAAAACCTTTTCTGTAAAAATTATTTTAAAAGACAAAATATGATAGGATAGTCTCAGAACAAGCCCTCTCCTGAAAAAAAGGTTTGATTTTAGTGAATTATCATTTTACACCACAGACATTTCAATACAAAATTCTTGATTAATTCCTTCCAATAACCTCTCAAGAAGGAACATCCTTTTGCTCTCTATAAGCCTGGAATTACTGTGCAAGTGTTCTGAAGAGTGCTGGAGACAGGTATGTGCTCAAAGCCACCTGGGTACTTCTCCTTCATGAGTCACTCTGGTAACCTCAAAGGAAGCACAAAGACAGTGTTCCTCTCGAAATGAGAACAGAACAATGCAAACCTCATGCCCTTGATGAATCAGGCCAGAACAAAAGTAGGTTGCTTTGTTTTCACTTGTCACTCCAATATCCTTTTGCACACTCTTCAACAAGGAAGATAAGAAGAACACATTAAGTGGCTTCACCCATTCCACTTTATTCTGTTCTGCATCTGTATTGACGATACAGGCTCAGTTAAAGTCATTCTTTAGAGCATGGCTGTATCTGAAGTTATGTTCTCTTCCCAAGGATGTGAGCAGGGAGCATGTTCTAAGTCTTGAGATTCCACTTATCAGTGGAGTATGCTGCCATTATAACACCAAGCTGCCATCAAAATGATAGCTTTAATTACATTTTCCTGAGAAGCTGCCACTAAAGACAATTTAACAACACATTATACTGTCTATTTTCCATGCTTATGCCAGTGACTTGTAAAATTGCAAAATTTTGTACAAGAGAATGAGCCAGACCTAACTTCAGCCTCCAAGTGTCCCTCCCCTCCCCTGCAAATTTCCACTCCACAAGAAACAATGCTGCAACCAGCACCCTAACATAGGACTTATTACTCCTGCACTCATACGTTCCTTCTCCCAGCAGGCGCATAGAACTCTCTCTACATGGCTTTAACTTTCTCTCTCAATATAGGCATGCTGACTTCTAGAATTTCTCATTATGCAGCAGCAAATATTGAAAAAAATCTTCGCAGAGTACAGATGCAATTAATAGATGAATAAAAAAGGAAAAGAAAAACCTGTTGTAATAACTATATGATTACAAAATTCCAAAGCTTTGCCAGATAAATATTAATATAGGTTCCAAAGGATCACTTCTGGAGTTCATTGTTGAACAGAAGTTTGTACAGTCAGATGACAATGAGTTGAATATATTTAAAATATTCAACTATATATTCGATTCAAAAAGTATCATCAAGGACACCTTTCAAACCTTGTGCTTATAACCTCCATTCATCTCTGGAGAGACATCTTTCTCCTCTCTTCCACAACTAGCACACCTTGCAAACAAGATAGCTTTCAGCTCTATGCCTCAGAACTGACAAGGGGCTACATACTATAGCCTGCTGTGTTATTATTCATTAAAAGGACAAGGGAAGAGAAGGAACCATGCATGAGTACATGAAATGGACAGATTAGTCACCTAAGGCCTCAGACAACAGCAGGAATACATTTGCTTCCATGATCTCCTTATGTTTGGTCTTAGAAAACACATTAAGAAAATGTCACAGGCCTACTCATATAGAATGGAGAAGTTTACCATTTCTTAGGACCAGGTCTTGAAGACAATATAATTTCTATAAAGCAGCAATGGAAAAATCACCTAGTTAATTTCTTCAGTCACAGTAAAAGAAATTACTTTCTAACACCACTCTTAAATTGGAGCAGGTCAGATTTTTTTTTCTGATAAAAATTCTTACAGGCAAAGAACCAACAAGAAACCCAAATAAAACCCAACTTTGTGGTGAACTAACCACAACAAACTAACATTGCAAGATACTGCTGAAAATTAAAAGCATGTGCTTTCCTGCATAATCATGCAGGGGTTTTTTCCTACTAATGCTAATGCAAACACTATCGTGGGTTCAAACATACCACTCCATGAAGTGGATCCATTTTGGAAAGATGCAAGTAGAAACGTAGGAAGGTCAGCAGCAACGTCGTGCAAGGCAAACACTCAGCCTTGTTCTAACAGCATTGTTAGCAGCATTGGAGGCCTTCGGTGAAACTAAGAACCACAGGTTCGGTGTCTTGTTTGTATTAATAGTTACATATAAACACCTCTCTAAGACAGATGACAGTATTCGCCTCTAAGAGTCAAGGTAGTTTTCCTCCAGCCCACCAGGAGCTGCTGAATACTTGCAGGCAGTCCACAAAAAGATAAGGGCAGGATTGGAGTCCAGTAAATCCAAGGCCATGCTCTAATCTCTCATCCCATTGCTTCAAGTCTTGCTTCTCCTCTAATTTGCCTGGGGCTTGAGGCTCCGTTCATCAAACGCTGAAGGGCAAATAAACTAGATCAAGACAAAGGGTGTGAATTCTACTGTTGAAAAGACAACGGAAGTAACACACACACACCAAAAACCAAAACACACACAAAGAAACAGTTTGTTGGAAAGCTGAACACCAAATATCTTCCGCTCGCTGCAGAAAGTATATAACCCCACACATACTCCTATCAACAGAAAACCAGTGCTGACCACGGGCACTATTTACAGGGAAGTATCTGCTCAGTGAACATCCAATCCCTGTCTCTGCATTGAGTTGAGCTGGCTGCAAAGGGTACCATTATCTTTGTAAGTGTTGTACACAAGATCTGTGTCATCGCAGTATCTGGTTAAAAAACAAAAAAAGCCTCTGTCAAGATTATACAATCTAACAAATGTAAAAACAAATGCATATCCCACCAACTAATCCTCAGGAGAGCTGCATTTAGAAGGAAATACAGAGCTCTGGCATTATCTTTGTGTTGCTGGCTAAATCTACTGGGTACTATCAGGGCCAAGTCGTAATCTTCCTCAGAGAGGTCACCCCTCCCTTGCATGGCAGAGCTCACTTAATTTCACTGGGACCAATATTTGGCTCTCAGAGCATAAACTGCAACGTAGCAGCCAGGCCACTCTGCTGCAGCTCACACGGCCAACAGCAGAAAAGGAAATGAAGAAGCTAGTACTGCCAGTACTTTGTAGGGGGAATGAAAAGGTCAGTGTTTCAGAGATATGTTCTGCATATAGACACGTGTGTATAGATCTGCAAGAAATTTGTTCCCTCCTCCTGGTGTGCTACATATTGTTTTGTACACACAGCCCTCTGTTTTCTGATTGCAAGCCTTGAGGAAGTACTCTTGGAACAACCATCCTGGACATGCACACAACTGTTTGACTTGACCATGTTCTACTTTAACAAGCTTTGACACACAACTTTCACATCAAAACAAAACAAGAGACCTCAGAAACAGGGAGCTAATTTGGACCCCTGTTTTAGTGATGGCATGCTGTTAGTGCCTCAGCCTTATGATGCACAGACTCATTTCTGTCACTTTCTACAAGAAGAGCAATAGTTAAATCAGCATGAGGTTCCCTACTGTATGTCATTGACATTTTTATAGTTCTGGAATCAGGTGGACTTTTGCTGTTTCATCTGTTCACTTGTTTGTTTTGTAATAGCCAGTCTATTTTTAAAAACAGAATCATGTGTACTGGATATTTGGCCGTGTCTGAGTGCAGTACATTAATTAACCTTCAAATGTGCAAATTTAACAGCCTGCAATTATTGTGGTCATCTTTCATTACAGACCCTTTTAAACAAATAGGTTTTTTCCATGTAGGATGAGCTTCCCTGAAAGTAGCAAAACCAACCACACAGGCAAACTTCATCACATGGCCCTTGCAGACAACAGAAAGGAGGGATCAGAGGCATAAGCCAAGAAGTACAAAGAGCTCTGGAAGGTGAGCACTGTCCCTCAGCCCAAGCCAAGGGAAGATGTGACTGTCCCTGCTGTCCCCCCTGGAGCTTTCCCAGGGGTATCACCCCTGTGCTGGCTCCACAGCAGCTGCACATCACCACTCAGCTTGAACTGGGGTTACAGACTGCTTAGTGCAGGACCTGGCACAGAAGTGGTCCTCCTGCCATTCCCATGGATTAGCACAAACTTCTGGCCAAGAAGTGGCACATCCAACTAAGAGAGGCGATGTCCAAAACCATGACAGTAATAATCATCTGCACTCATCTACCCAATTGCTTAAGCTAATGCTCACCATTAACCCCTTCTAAGAATCTTCCTGATATCAAAGAGACTCAGCATGTGCTTGAGGGCTCTGCTGAACACATGAACTGAAGCACGTGCTTAGAAGTGGTCAGATGATCTGCAGTCTCAATAGATTGAAGTTATTTTTGAAGGTGGCAATGAGAGACAACAAATATTTTCCATAAGGCTTAACATAAACCCCTCAAAAATGGGATGCTTGGGGTCACTGTCAACACACCGTAAACCCAGGATTTACTGGGATCATATTTCATTAGAGATCAGTGTGTACACACTGGGAAAAAAAGACGGCAAAGGGGTTTGTAGAACTTAAAGAATATTTTCTGGTATCTAGGACAAAATATTTCTGTTTCACCAGTTTCAGCTTTTTATTTTTGTTTAAAGTTATAAATAATTTCCACTATTTTATTTTTTAAATTTTTTTCCCTTATTTAAGTATAAAGATGGAAAATACTTCTTACATATATAACCCAGCTGGATTTTCAAATTCAGTTTTGAAGAATTTCAACAATTAAATATGTTGATTTATTTAAAGAGCTGCTTGGATGCTGAAGTCACTAAGGCCCTTCTATACAGAGGGGAAACTGAGCTACATAGTTACTACAGAATAACTATTTCACAATACTCCTTTCAGTGCAGTTCAGTTACTCAGAGAAGCTCCAGACACATTCCTGCAAAATAAAAGTCACTTTAATTTTGGATTAAGGAATGAAAACAGGATAGCTATGCTAGAACAGTGAATTCTGCAGCAGCTAAGCCACAAATAATTTTCCCTGTCGTAAGAGTATGCCCATTTCTGTAACCTTACTTTTTAAGGGTACGGTTGTGAAACAGCCACAAAAATCAAAGTTAGAGAAAAGCAAGGATATGTTTTGCACTCTTTATCTTCCTAGATATTTCATTGCATGAACCTCTAGATGTATACTGGGACTGAAGAATCTGGCTTGAGCAAAACAGTAACCGCAATATTTCCACAATGCCCAGAGAATTTGGGATTCTCAGTTTCGAGTGTATTAGTAATTCTTAGAAGTTAGACTCTGTATGATAGTGCAATAGTGAACATTCTTTTCCAATGAGTTTTGTCATCCTTTGATCTCGCTGGTTTCTGTTAGTATGAAATCACAAATTTCTTTATAGTAGACATTCAAGATAACACATTTTAAAAACGTAATAAATTAAAAGTTAAAGATAGCAGTAATTAGAAGTATGCACAGAAACTACCCTGATTGTTTCCCATCATGCAGAAGCTAAGTGTGTCTGCCCTTTACTATGGAGAGAGCATCTATTATCCAAGCAGTTTTCAGTGACCTTGGCCTCACTCTGGTTGTTCAGGAGCATCCAAGAGACAGATGACTCCAACTACATGGTCTAAACTTCAGCACACCGCAAACATCCTCTTCTCAACCGAGTCACTCATCTTCTAGCCAGCACTCATGCCTGACCTTGAATTCGCCAAACTAGCCTTGGCTTTGGGGACAGAACAGTGATAACTTCCTTCCTTTATTGCTTTCTACACAATTTGATATACTATTTAGGGCAACAGTAATGTAGATTTCTCCCCCAAGTACACTCGGAGAGCATAAGGCACTTAAAGAGCAGAGCCACAAAGCAAAACAGCAGACTTACTTTTAAAAATCATGTGACTACAGCATTCTCATCACTTTGCAAAGATGATTCATAGCACCTCTTAACTGATACTCATGTATACTTTTTGTCTTTGATTTTTTCCTCAAAATGCAATCGAAATACATATACAAGTTTCAAAGTAGGTGATGAAATCTCCTTCATGGGAGTTAACTACTTTAGGGGCAGTTTTCATCAACATATTCTCCAATAAACTGATTAACAAATTTTAAAGAGGCAGAAACTGTGTTTCCTCTCTGAAATCATGGAAAGGAGAAGTCCTGTTCTCACACCTAAATGTATTGAAGCGATGGAACACTACTAACTCAGCTGCTAGACACAAAGAGCATAGCCATGGCCTCTGATGGGCCTGTCTCCAATTTGTTTTTCATTTGTTTCATTTAAAAAGAGAAAATAGGCATTTGCTCTGGTTTAATCAAACTGCAGCAGAACCTTGGATAAATGTTCTCTTAATGACATGAGTAAAGAAATCAGTGTATTTAGCTCAGTAACTATCTCAGAAACATCAGCCAGACACATCCCTGCCTGTCCACCCCTATTCAGAGCTCAGGCATAGTTCCAGAAGCCTGAGACTATTTTTGCCATCTGCAAGGCTTGTCTTACACTGGCAGCGCTTGGCCCAGGCTGAGAAATGCCTACCTACACTTCTACTTCCTCCACTGGAGTTCTGGAGATAATATAGAGAAGACAGTAGGAAGAACTAAGAATATTTGGTATCCTTGTATTTGTGCTATGGAATATAACAAGCTGTTTAGTGGTCTGTCTCAGGCACACAGATGACAATTATCCTTGAGCTAGTACAGGTTCTCACGCCTCTGAGTAGATCGTATCTATATTGACAGGCTGATAGTAACTGCCAGCAGTAAAAAGAACAGGCCATATAACCAACATCTGCTGACCTAACTATTTTTTTGAAACATACAAATAACAACATCGGCAGACATTTCTGAAAAGGTTCATAGGCCTCACTGGTATTTTAATATTTTGTTATACTGAACTTGGTCCTTGCAGCCTCCACCAAGTTTAACTGGATATCCCTTAATAGACTGAATTAAAAAGGAAAATAAGCAATTAATTTCTCCTGTAACATGCCAAACAGTGAGTGAGAAGACAGATTGCTTATTGACTTTCCTTTGCTTGTTGTCTTTCAGAACAACACAGCACAGTGTCTGTGTCCCATTGCACTGTACCTTGTTTAACCAGGGACCACCCTGACACCCTCCTGGTGGTCAGGAGATGCTAACAGTAAAGGAGCTTCCTAGCCCAGATCTGCTATTCCTGACTGGACACAGCAAACTTGATTGGGAAGCTGACCATTTGCTCTCCACTTGGCCAAGTACTCATTCTAAAAAAATAATTTTAACATGCTAAATACACAAACAACCTCATCTTTTAGTGAATTATATGAAAGTATATCGTTTTCAGTCAATAAACTGGGTCACAAGAGGCCTAAGTACAACGTATAATAAGGCTCAATATTTTAACTTTAGTATTTTATACAAGGAACTGCACTAAAGAAAGAAGTATCACGTTCCCAAGGCTCTCCCTCTCCAGCAGGGTATTACCAGAAAATAGCACTCAGGTTTCAGTGTAAGACTTCACTGCCCCTTCAAATGCTCAAGGCTGAAAACTGTGTCAGCTTCCATCTTCTTATCTGCTAGTGCTTCCTCCTCCTTATCAGGTGCTTACAGACAGCAATAGGATGATAGGAAGCTGCTGCTAGCACTGCAGCAGAAAGCAAAAAGCAGCACAGATGTGTACAAACATGCAAGTCAACCAAGCCAAGCTCCAGTTCCCCACCTGCTTGTACAAGGCCAACAAATCAAGAACTAGTTGAGATTACACTTGCTTAAACCTTCACATTTAGATTGTTCTCCTGCTAGAGTACACACACAAAGGAAATTTGATTAACTCACACTCCATAAAGGGCAATACAGTCCTTCAATATCTTTTCACTGAATGAAAAGGACAGGCTACAAAAATACTTCAAACAACATTCAACTTCAGCATGATGCTTCCCTCTCTCCTATTTGTATAACATTCTTGTCGAAAAAGAGCTCATACATCACTTCAAAAAGATAAAGGCTGCCACAGTGATCATTATTGAAAAAACAATCTGAACATGCCACATCGAGCACATTCAGCCTGTGACCACTTAACATCTCAGAAAACAACATGCACAGAAAGTCAAAAGCATTTAAGCTCTAACTCAGAAAGGGAAATAGGCATCCAAGACACAAGGTACAAAACTCGTATATATTTTAGGGGATGCCAGTGCACGAACAAATATAAACTCAAAATCAGGATTTTTCCTTACAGAAGAGCTGAAGTCATCTGTCAGTCATTCACATTTTTAATTTAATCAGGAGCATAAACACCATGTGTCCAAGCACAATGGATCAATAGATGCTATGTCAGCACAATTTACAGAGACCAATTACCAAACAGCTGACCACTCCAATTTTGCACCAATTTTTTTTTATAATGTATAAACCTCAGAGATGAGTAATTAGGCAAAACAACAATAAAAAAAGACAAATCTGCAGAAAGACAGGAGTGTTCAAAGAAAAGTTACATATAGATATGCTTCTTTGAGAATTAATTTTTTGTTGATGAGGGAAAGTGGAATCTAGATCAAGATCTACCCACATGCATGATAACAGCAGGGGAAAAAAAAATCTACCTTAGCCATGTGTCTTGAATGCACAGACATTTGCTGCAGATGTAAATATTGGTGGTGAAATTGCATGGAAAAAAAAGAGGTAGGCATAAGTTTTCTCCATATAGCAAAGTTTCCACTGGAAGTTCATCCTAATCCTTTCACATTTTCCAATCAAGCAAGTATTTTCCTGTATGTCTTTTCTAAGCACTAAAACCCATTTTAAGCCTTGGAACTGAGGATAGAATTTACAAAACAGCACATGGAGAGGGGCCTATGAGGCTCAGAGCCAGCCCCCCTAGTGTAACAGACAGCATGCACTCATACCACATCCACATGTCACGGAGGGTTTCACACTGCCCCAGGTGCAGGGCTGGGTGGAGCACATCCACAGAGAAGGTAAATTTCCTGTGCTTCTAAACCAACTATGCAAGAGTAGTTTACTGCCATACTGCTGTGGTAGGCAGGAAGAAATCCTGCACTGGCACCCTAGAGTCCTGACAATCATTCTGACACAGAGATTCTGATGATGTGCACAGATTATGTGCACTATCCATTATTTTACTACTGTGATGCAAAAAATCATGATTCAGTAAACACACCTATGCAGATTTTGTGCATTTCTTGTGTGTCATGAAAACGAGCCTGGAAAGGACCCCCTTGAACTTTCTCTAGGAATGTGCTGTTTGGGTGAAAGAACACATTTCACAGGGATTAAGTGGAATAATCTCTTTGCCTTCACATCAGTGAGACTTTTGACAAAGTAAGGTAGAGTTCAAGGGATCTGGAAAATATCCAAACATAGTCCTCACCACTCCTTAACTGAGTGGAAAAAAAGTGGATATTATTCTACATCCAATCTGATTTTATATTAAGATTGCCATGGCAATCTGATACCATTTTGATACAGGGTACGAACATAATCTCATGGGTGAGGGGAATATTGTTTTCTAGTAGCATTGGTTGAGTCGGGCAGTTTGTTGAATCGAGGTGCTGTGCATTTGTTAGCACTTGTCCCCTGGATATATATACCTGCTTCCCTCTACTTCCATTCTCCTTCAGTTAGATCCTCAGGTGAGTTCAGATGAAAACTCCCATGGCAGATTAGCTTGCCAAAGTTTGCACAGACATTAAAAAATAAATAGAGCAGAAGACAAAAACCTATTGCCTCTGTGCCCAGACACTGATGATTCTTCAAGTCTCTACAGCTTAGGGCTAGGTTTTGTTTGGCACTAACGAAAAGGAAAAAGGCTGTGTAATGATTAGTGTTTAGCAAGACCCACCTCAGAATCTCAGCAAAACACTGTTGTGGGTTCAGAAAACAACCCCTAAGATGAACTATGAGATCACCATCACAACAAAATTACTTTAGCTTAAAAAAATTGTTTTTCAGATCTAAGACTCAAATCCTACAAATTCTTGGTGCTCACATGAAAACCTTTTCCTATAAATGTAGTTAAGAAATTAAATTTTCCCAGAGGATCATAAAGCAAGTATTAAAAATAATCAGTCACACAGGGCATCTCATTAAGAATTAAATTGACATAGATTTCAATTAGTCTCATTTCTAACTAACATAACAATAGACCTACTGGGGCAGACAGCAAGATCTGAAGTTTCCTTTTGGCTATCTTTTACAGATTCGGAAATAACTGAAAAAAAATAATCCACCCAGACAAGGAGTTACCCAATTCATAAAACATACTGGCATGATCTAACAGCAAGGGGAAGACAAGTTTGCATAGGCTGAGGTAAAGCTAGGCAATATAGGTCAGACAATATTTTGAGTAAAGGTTTTACATCTGTCTTGCCTCTTCTGGTACCCTGACACAGACAGTAGCCTGGGAAAGTGGGAAGAGGGGAAACAGAAGTGTTCAGCCACAGTATCTTTCCAGCCTCCAGGGACCTGCAGCTGAGGGGACTTCCTAAACTAACAATGGTTCCTCGTACAGAATAGCTCTTGATTAATTTTTCCTCAGTAAGCCACGTAAACGTTTTTTTGTCCACAACATTCTGGCTGCTTGCCTTAAAGTTTATTAAGTTAGACTTAAATTCAGAGTGGGATGTGCCCCATTTCCTGTTGAGGAATAATTCCTGTAAATAATTTGATTTGTACAGTTTGTTTTTTTTTTCCACTTCTTCCTGGAAACTGGAGAAGATCTCTGCCTGAGGATGATGCACTGATATTTGTCATGAATTCCAGGACCAAACCTAGCAGTCTCTCTCTGTGGAAGGGGGAGGATGAAGCAAGATGTTGGTTCATGAAGGTAGAGAAACAGACCTGAAGCTCTTCTGTGTAAATGGCCAGTCTCACCCATGAGTCCTTTCCTGCCATCTTTTGTTTTTCTTCTCTATAAACTTCACATGAGGAGGTCATGCCAATCCCAGTAAATGCCAAACAATAATTAAATTCCAGCCTCAAACCTCAAATTCACTCCTGCTCCCCAGCCAGGAGCAAAATTCAGAAAGTGACTACAAGGCCCTATTACTACTATTATCTTTATTATTATGGGACTCATTAAAAACATTTTTAGTATCTTTACGATGCAAATTACCATATGACAGCAATAGCCTAAGCATTATCTGTAGCAGATTAACTTTCAGTTTATCTGGAGGGATTTTTTCAGAATAATCAAACTATAGTAGTTTTGTGAGCAAGCTAATAAGTAAATTCATCAAATACAAATACAACATTATGTAGAAAATTTGCAATAAGGCACATGATGCTTTCTTCAGCCTAAATTTCTGCTATCTCAATGCTTTAAAGAGAAGGCAGTGATGTAATCCACTATTCAGTATGCACTGCTTCTCCCCTCTGTGTTTGGTTCACAGATGATATGAATGCATGTTAGCTTCCAGCTAGGGAACATGTTGTTTCATTTTAAGCTATAAAGGTTTTTGCTCTTAATTCTACAGATCTTTCAGTGACAATGATCACGACCACTGCATCACAGATGAGTGGTGCAGTAGGAAGAATGCCCTGTGCAGTCAGATAAGGGCCAGAAGATGCAAAAGCAGAGGTTATTAACCTAGAATTTTTAAGAAAGCCTGCTTAGTGTTGGATATGCCATTTAAAA